>BRDA01093120.1:0-22831 GCA_036984385.1 Crenuchus spilurus
GTGCAACCAAATATTAAGTTGAGGGTGCCAATAATTTTGTCCGGCCCATTTTTGGAGTTTTGTGTGAAATTATGTCAAATGTGCCTTTTTTTCCTGTTTTTTGTGTTGTTCCAATACAGACAAAGGAAATAAACATGTGTATAACAAAACGTGTAATT
Organism: Crenuchus spilurus; assembly: GCA_036984385.1. NCBI lineage: Eukaryota > Metazoa > Chordata > Actinopteri > Characiformes > Crenuchidae > Crenuchus > Crenuchus spilurus. Next base: position 159 of record BRDA01093120.1, read on the forward strand.
GCATAATTTTCTGGGAGAAATACTTCATTTTCTGGAAAAAATTCAGGGGTGCCAACACTTTCGGCCATGACTGTATATCTTAATTAGCATTAAAATTAATAATGATTTTTTGGATAAAGAAGCAAACAGGACACACTGTATAATAGTTCACCCAGAAATAATATTTATCCAATTTTCCACTCAGCTCAAATGTTGACACTCAGTCAAGACATGTTTGGAAGGCTCAGGAGGGCTAAGACGCTGACAGTATTGCGAGTTTGAATCCCGGTCAATGCTGTTCGCCATTGACATGCTCTCTCATGGGCGGGTAGATGACACACTCTCTCCCCCTAACTTTAACACTACAGTGTCCGCTGGCTCAGGCGACTACTGATTGGTCCATCGGAGCTGGGGATCCTGTGCTTTCCTCTGAGCGCTTTGGCTCCCCAGAGATGGTGTATCAGTGGTGGCCACATAACACACATCAGAGGAGGTCGAGTCAGGGACATTGTCCTAGACCTGTCCTAGAGTCAGGGACATTGCAAAGTGATGGGGAGAGCCGCTAGCGGATAGGATGGGTTAACTGGCTACTACCACTCGGAGAGTGAACATTTTTGCAAATATTTGGTTGCAGTGTTAGCCTCACAGATTCAGTTCCAAACTAAAGAAGTGAAAATGTTGATTGACAGACATCTGAGGGAAGTTGAAAATTGTGTAAATATTGAGCCACTCCAAGTTTATTCATTGTAGACGGGTGTCCAACATTAAGAAGAATAACCTAAGAAATGTAAGGCTGTTATCCAGTAATGGCACAAAATGGTAGTGACTGAATGTCTTGTCGTAGACCATTTGCCACTGCATCCATTATGTGTTCCTCAACTTCTTGCTTATTTGATGGTTACACTGATCAGACATGTTTGTGCTTTAACAGAAGGGGCGGAAGTGTTCCCGTACACAGAAGTCTCCGGAGCCCCTCCGTCTCCACTATAATGGCTGCAGGAGTTCACGCCTCTACAGGCCCAATTACTGCGGTGTGTGCCGGGATGGTCGTTGCTGTTCCCCGCGTCGCACACGAACTGCCTCTGTGGCTTTTTCCTGCCCCGATGGTGAGCACTTCGAGAGAGCCGTCATGTTCATCCAATCCTGCAAGTGCAGCAACCAGTGCAGCCACCTAAATGAGGCTTCCTTACCGCCTCAGCGCTGGCTCTACGGCGACATACACAAGTTCATCGACTAGTGTGACTGATCGCTGCCTCTGAAGGACACTGTCCCCTCTTTTTCCCTTCAGTCAGTCCCCACTAGAGTAGCGTTTTCAGATGTAACTCGAGTTTGCCTAGTGTTGCCTTAATATTTGTAAAAACCCAGGAGAGCAAGAGAAAGGAACAGCACTTCAGGTGTTGACCATTGTCACTCGAAGAAGCGGGAGGCAGCTGCCAGGCCTTAATATAGACCCCCAGTTCACCATGATGAGGAATAATGGAAAATGGTATTGGACTACAGTGAGAATCTCGTTTTTGAGGCCAGTCATTCCCCAGCCTAGTAGATGCTAAACAAAGGCCCTAGCATTGCCTGCATACTTAAAAACTAAGACAGAGTGTCTCGTCTTGAACATGATTGCTTGGAGAAGTGGATGGCAACTGTTTGATCTTCACTCAATCAAAGCAGATATATTATGGAGTCCATTGTTCCAAAGTTTACCAGCAAGGGAATGTCAAGTAGACAGTGTTCCAGATTGATGGACACTCCTGAAGGTGCCCTAAATGAGGGGAAGATAAGACCATCCATGCTCACAAATGAACCTTTTTCTGGTAACTGCTTTCAAGTGTAGAACCCCATTAGATCATTGCTTGCAATTGAATCGCTGGTAAGTCAGTAAAATGAGAATGCCCTCTGGGCCAGAGTAGTGGTGGCGCAGGAAGAGGAAGTAAAGGATGTACAAATCAAAGCTGATACAGCTGGCAAACGTGATAGACTCATGTGAGAATGTCACACAAGTGGTTGCGTAGACGAAATCTGCTTTAGAAACCTTTGGATGTGGGAAACATGCTGGCCGAGGCTTTTTCCCTGAGACTGAGACAGAAAAGAATGAAACAAACTTGTGGGATCTACTAGCCATAGTCCCATAAACTACATAGAGCTTTTCATTTTCTAAAAAAAATTGTTGATGGTATTTATTGTGTTGGTGGGACGAAGCTTGTGTTTCAAGCACGGCCAAGCGACAAAGGGAAACTTGTTGGATTCTGGGACTTAAAACAGGCATGGTTGCCTGGGATAGAAGAATGTGGCCTTGTGCTATGTGAACTTGACCTCGACCCCTGATCAGGATGCCAAAGCCACCAGATCTTCCTTTGAGCCTGAGGATTGAGCCGAGGAGGGCACGTTTGTTTGCCAAGTGCCACAGTAATTCTGGCGTCGATACGGCGAGTCCCTGACTCTGAGTAAATTACAATTCTGTATTCTGGGAGCATCGAGGAACCCAGCAACCCTCTGGTTTTGCTGTAAAAATACGTTTTAAAAAGCTGGCGTGAGGAGTAAACATGTAATTTGAAAGTGATGGGTGGGACTCCTCTCGATCTTGGCTCTTGATTTGGCCTGTAATCTAGCAAGTGATGCCTCGAGCTCAGTCGGACTTGTGTGTCTTTATGACATTGTGGTCTCCATTTCAGCCTCTTGGCTCTGATATACAAGATGATGGAGGTGACATCACCCTCGTTAGAAAGACCATGGCCAGCACACAACACACGAAACAGGGATTAGAGCTGGAACCAGGAGACTCACGAAGATGCCATATGTGCCAGCCGTAGCATAGTGAACAGTGAATGGTGACTCTGCATGTTTGATGAATCAGTTGTATATTTTTATTCACTGTTTTCCAAGAGTGCAAGTTCTATAGTAAAAGGACGTTTAAGGCTACTTTACACGTGCGCCTTGCTACAGCCTTGAGCAAAGGTTTGAATTGTTGAGGATATGGGTGGCCCCCCTGGCAAGCACGTGTACGCCAAGGGCTTTTATTGCTCCAATTTATGGGGAGTCCAGACCTCCCTCAATTCGATCTTAAGATAAAGTAACCCATAATAAATTATATATATGGCAGAGAATGGAGCTGAATATTAGCCTACATATAATGTTGCTACCATCATGTTTAATTTGCTTGTTCCAACAGCATTTCAGTACAGATGTTATTCATCTAGGTGTAGACATTTTATCAGTTTTTTTTTCATGATTAGGTTATTTCATTCATAAATATATAACTGAATGTGTTTCTGAAGAACTGATGCTCCTAGTGTAATAAGAAATTAGATTTAATTACAGGTTTTAACGTTTTTTTTGTAATGAGAAATTGACTTTTCTGAGAATGAACATCTCTACTTTATACAAATCAAAGATTCAATAGAAATAATGCACCATTTGATACACATACATCCCCTATATATGAAGAATCAACTTTATAGACAGTAGAAAGGGTCACCAGTTGCAAATTCTTGTGCTACAGGTTATACATTCATTCATTTCAGGCAACTGTTACCAGCATAAAGCAAAATAACTGACCCAAAAGTTTGAAAACAAATCATTTTTAATGAATAAAAGACAATATAATGCTGTCTCTTCATTGTGAAACTATGACTTTACACAAGCATAACTTTGTCTTCATCTACTGCAGCAGTCGTGCTGTCCAACCTGTCCTATGTATAAATGAAAACTGGTTTACAATGTACAAAATGAAAAATTCCCTATAGACCATGAATATCAAACATTATTGAACAAACTCCATTTACTGTACAGCAGTAAGCGCACAAAATCGTCATAGCACAGAGAGTTTGTATGCTTAGCAGTAACCCCCCCCCCCCGAGCAGGAGGTGCCCAGTCCAGTTCCAGTTCCAGCATACTTCAAGCTGAGGACCCTGAGAAGTCTTCATTCACTTAAGTCTGCAGGGTGGCACAGGTGGATTGGGCACCCTCGCCCTTGAGAAACACAGCCCGGAGATGTTTTCAGGGCAGAAGGACAAACACACCTGCTATTTAACACCAAGACTGGCATTACTGGCAAAATTACATTATGGTCTCCATCAACCCATCGCAAAGCCGAACTATTGATGTACTCGTGTGCTATTCAGTGAAGCCTTTTAATCTACCGTTTCCTATAAAAACAAATCTTTTATGTGGTTATTTAATTAAGCTGCTGATGGCCATTAGAGCTCAAGCAGTGTGGCTTTCGCTTCTAGTGTTTCTCAATTACCCGAGGTGATTTCCCCCCATTTTACCAACACTATTCTTTAGTTTTGGAAGTCACGTACAGCCATCAATTCACTTTGCAAGATCCTGACTAGACTGAAACAGGCAGTTAAACAGCAAAACACGAAAAAGCAGTAACTGTATAAAAAGTTTTAATTTCATTTAAAAAAAAACAGGATTTAAAATCAAAAGCACACCTCCCCCCCCCCATCCCACAACAGACACAAGTGTTGAGGTGCAGAGCTTTAAAATCATCAGCAGACTGGAGGAGACTCCTCCGTTAGCCCAGACAAAATAAAAACAAAAATAATCAACCCCAAACTTCACGCTGGCGATCTTTTGGCATCACTTGAGGACTCATCTCGACTGTTCAACTGCAGGGACAAGAAAAAAAAAAAAAGGTCAGACGGCTGTTTAGCTACACATCTTTAATTTCGGCGTCTAAAGGGACCAGCTGGAACGACATCCATTATGGCCATTCACAGCAGATTATTTCATCAGAACCAAATTTAATCCACAAGCTTTCCCTCCACAATAGGGCAGGATAGCAAAGTTAGTCAGAGCTTAAGCCCAAAGTCAAACCTGTGCAGCAGGACTGAATAATCAACATTTGGGCTTAAGCTGCTTTGCAGAATGGTTAGCGTGCCATTGTATGCCCTCATGTAGGCACTGTGTAACATGTGGAAGTGGCAAGACGATTTAATTAAAAGTTGTTTGCTTGTGCTCGTAAACATGCGCAGGTTGGATAATCAAACCACGTTCACCAGATGCTCCATTTGTGGAAGAAAGAGCATCTGGCAGCCCAGGATAACTCCAACAGACGTAAACATGGTGGCAGTGAGGTGCGGTCAAACCCAAAACCAACAGTGAATGTTATTACCGTTCTCTCAGCATTGTTGATGTCTTTTACTCTTCTGATGTCAGTTCCCAAAAGTAATGTTTGTTTTACGGGGACTTGGGGACATTTGTTATGTCAGCTATAACTTAGTCTTTAACAGAACTCTCCTAAAGTGTCCTAAAGCTGTGCAGCCTGAAGAACTACTGTATTCAGACACAGAATCTGAATAAAACTGCTGAAGATCATTTGCTGCCGTTTTAGGAGTTTTTTTTATTTCCATGCTGAAAAGTGTCACTACAGTGCGAGCACACAAAGTAAATAAACTTACTGTAAGTAGAGATGTCGATCTCTTCTGGTAGCTCAGCCACGTTGACCTCAAAGCGGTCCTGTACATCGTTCAGGGTTTTGGCGTCTGCCTCATCAGACACAAAGGTAACAGCCAGACCTTTAGTGCCGAAACGGCCAGCACGGGCAACCTGGGGGTCAGCAAGTAAATCAAAAAACTAAACCATCGCACATTTACTAGACCTGACAACAGGAACGCCTGCACTCACTGAAGTTTACACACACCGCAAATGTGCTAGTGTGTTAGATCATCATGAGAACTTGTTGATACCGTCTGAATTGAAATGACCTCCAAATAAAATATTCTAATAATCTGAGGGTCTGGATTTATGATCCATCAGCTAAAGGCTTGAAATTATTCACTTTATATATGTAATGAATATTACAGCTTACTAACAATATTCTCTTTTGTCGATGTGGGAGTGTACAGCCCATCCTCTGGCTAATTAGACTTGATTAATTGCATTTAAAATGTATCCCATGTTTTCATATCCGCATGGGGAGTTAAAGCATACCCTGTGCAGGTAGGTGTCGGAGTCCTCGGGCATGTCGTAGTTAAAGACGATGTTGACTCTTTCGATATCCATCCCTCTGCCGAACAGATTTGTAGCCACGAGGATCCTCCTCTGGAAGTCTTTAAACTGCTGGTAGCGGGACAGCCTGAGAGAAAAACCAGCAGCTCTTACAAGATGGAACATTTCCTCCCTTTCGTTTTGTTGATTTATGTGAAAAGAGACATTTTCTGCAGCTGCTGTGCTCAATGTTGCTTGTTCAGTTAAGTGTAGACCATTTCTACACTTAAAGTGTTAAACGATGTAGAATTAAGGCCTTGATCCAGACAAGGCAGAGAGTGAACCTAGATCAGGCATGTAAAATGAGGTGGTCTGCTACGCCATCTAGTGTTGAGTAACTGCGGCACACGAGCCACAGACGAGTCAGAGATGCTGAACTAAAACTACCGTACAGGTATTTATTTGAGCCATGTGGTCACATCCAACTCATATGACTTGTCACTTAAAGGCGGCTGATGTTCTTATTTATTAGCTGAACCCAGGACAGGACCACTGGAGTATGATCCCAAGGCTTGTGAAGCAGAGGTTCTTGCCATCTTTAAGCTCAGCTTGACACAATCCTGGATCAAAAGTTACCCACGTCACAAGTGGTGCTGATAATGAATGGTACCTCTCCTCCTGGTCCATGCCTCTGTGGATGGCGATGGCTGGGAAATTCTGCTCCACCAGCAGCTGAGACAGAGCCACACAACGCTGAACAGACTTCACAAAGATCACCACCTGCAGGCAAGGAGAGGCATTACAACTGAAACTTACCAGGGATTAGCTCGCCCCTCAAACCTTAATATATAAGTGCAGGTGAAACAGCAAAAGTTACTAATGCTAATAACATTGTGGCGTCATCGTTATAACCGTATGTACTGCAAAGTCTTACCACAGTAATAATAAACAGTAGTTTACTATAGAAAATGTATATAAAACATCAGGGTTGTTCAGACACTACCATGCTGGTACTATAACTGTAATACTACAGTGCTGCAAAGTTTTACTACAGTACTAATAACAGTAATGCACTATGGTAATAACAGCTGCATTACTAAGAATTACCAGTTTACTACTGTGGTACTAACATGATGGTTTTACCCTGATACCATCATACAGCCAAGGTAGTACCACAGTATATTTCTATATCTGTGTACTCTCCCTGGCACCATAAACAACGCTGACTGACTCGAGCCTCCCTCCGAGCGTGCTAGCTGCCCAGCGGCAATGTATCACTAGCAGTTCAGAAAAAAGTGGGCTTGGCATCACTGGTATCTCAGGAGCCTATGCTCATCTGCCCCCTCCCAAGAGAGTCAGGGACATTGCAAATGACAGTGATGGGGAGAGTTAATACGTCATATATACTTGAATATACTTGAAATACGTCAGCATACGTGTCATTAATATGAAGTTAATATTTATTTATTATGAACAATAAACTTTTACACAACATTCTAACTTCCTGAGATGCATGAGTGAGTATTGACAGATGAAGCACCGCTGTAAGGCCTTTAATGTACCTGGTTAAACTCGAGGACATCAAGCAGGTCGAAGAGTTTCCGGTTCTTCTCGCTGTCTTTCAGTTTGCAGTAGTACTGCTGCAGCCCGTGTAGTGTCAGCTTAGTCTCGTCATCCACAAACACCTCCATTGGCTGAGGAGGACAGAGAGACGTTATACTTTCCAAAAACCTGTTTTCAGATGGGCTGATATTTTGTGAAAACACTCTAAACATTTCTAGCCAAGACTTTTGAGCTCAGAACTGAATAAACAGGTGTTGGCTACACACTGCTCATTACAGTGTTTAGACATTGTATGTGGTTTTATTTCTAAAGCTTAACTAATGTGAGGTGACACTCCGTTTTCACTCACTCAGTGGTTAATAGACTGAATATTTATGAGATGGGTGTGAACACATGAATTACCATGTCATTATATAAAATATGCACAGCTGTCTGACTCGCTCTCACAAACGTGTGTCTGCTTATTTAAGCTCCTCTCACAAATATAAAAAAATATATATTTTGATTCCGGCTATATATTTGACCCTTTAAGGTTTACAGGGTATGTTTAGTTTTGTTTGCAGGATAAAATCTTATAGTTATATAAGCGTTTTTGTAGAATTTCGTTAATATGCCGCAGACAGGAGCACCAAATCCAGATGGCCAAATTCACACAAGCAAGAGGAACAACAGGACATGTGGACTTGAATACTCACGTCCTGCATGAACTTGCGGCAGACGGGCCGGATCTCTTTGCTGAGGGTGGCGCTGAACATCATGCACTGTTTCTCGTGAGGGGTGAGCCTGAAAATATCTTGAACGTCACGCCTCATGTCTACGAGAAAGAGGGAGAGAAGAAAGAAAGAAAATGACATTAATTACATGAATTAAATGCTACAGACATGCAGGACTTTTAATTACAGTGTTAAACTGACTAATACAGGACCAAGATGTCAAGCAATGTTTAAAGTCTCCAAAAATCTAACGAAGGTGACAATCTATGCTAATAGTAACCTTTTTGCAGGGACACGTTTGTACCCATGAAGGTGGATGTATTTTAGCCTCGATTAGAAAGGGTTTTTAAATGATATATTATTGGCATTTCAAATGTAAACCAAGACTAGACCAGCCAGCAAATCAACCGAGTGTCCAAGCCTTCTGCAGTTTTCTGAATTCCTAGTAAAATTCCTATGACTTTGATTTTAACAATTGATCACTACTAACTTTCTCACTTGCATATAGTCATTTTGTATTTTTACGCATTAAGAGCTCAGCATTGTTTCAGGTCCATTTTTTCCTACCATCTGCTCTCCAAAACAAAGATATGTCTGGCTCCTTTTGAGCCATGAGAGAGGGAGGGGGAGGAGAGATCTTCCAGATAGGACTGAAGAATGTGTGTGTCTTTCAATAAACAGGAACTATTGCACTGCACACTCTCTCTCTGTCTGTTCTTCCATTGGGGCTCCAGCTGACCTGAGCTTTCTCTATGCACCTGGACAGGTGTACCCGTTACCTCTCCTAGAACAATTAACCGAAAACAAAAATTTTTTTTTAAAAAATGCACTTACCAAGTTGCTCCAACATCTTATCACACTCATCCAGGACAAAGTGCTTGACATTTTTGAGACTGAGGGTCTTGTTGCGGACGAGGGCGAGGATTCGGCCAGGTGTGCCCACCACAATGTGTGGACAATTCTTCTTCAGCACCTCCTCGTCTTTCTTGATGGACAAACCTCCGAAAAACACAGCGGCTTTGACGTTGGGCATGTACTTGGAGAAGCGCTCGTACTCCTTGCTGATCTGAAAGGCCAGCTCACGTGTGTGACACATCACCAGCACGGACACCTGATTGGACCAGGAGAGGAGAGAGAAAATGTTGCAGAGAGACTCAAATACTATCGTTTTCCATGCTGTATAAAGAAAAAGGATCGATAAAAGGCTTTATCCTTCATTTTACTGATTTGGTTGCTTTCAGTCATCAATCTGAATGAACACTTAAACACACCTGCCCATCCACAGGCTCTATCTGCTGTAGTGTGGCCAGCACAAACACTGCAGTCTTCCCCATACCAGACTTGGCCTGGCACAAGATGTCCATGCCAAGGATGGCCTGTGGGATGCATTCATGCTGCACTGAAATACAAAATAAGGATCATGATAAGGAGGACATTTGTAATGTACAGAAGAAACATCTTACAAAACAGGTCATGGCATCATATAGTGAACCTTACTGAGCTTACACTGAAAAACAAGGCTGAGCTGCATTTGTGAATCCTTGCATTTGTGAAATAAATATGTTGCAAAATTTGTTTTTCAGCCCAAATTTAGACATAATCATGACCTAATTCATCATCTACACTCTAGCAGGTGAACTTATCAACAAACTTGATGAACACAAACTCTAAATGAGCCATACCTTCTGACGGATGCTCAAAACCACAGTCCACGATGGCTCTTAGGAGCTCAGGTTTGAGCAAAAAGTCTCTGAAGCCAGAGCTGTGGATGGACACGTAGGAACCCTTCACCTCCTTCTTCCCTGCCGGGGTGGCACTCTCTGGGGCTGCCTGTGGCTCTTCATCCTCCTCATAGTCCAACAGCTCATTATCAACATCATTCTCAGCCATGCTGGAGCACACAAAAGAGAAGCGAGAGTCAGGATGAGAGAGAAGTTCACACCTGATGTCCTTAAGTGTAGACCATCTGGCCCTTATTACACCTCAATAAGGATGCTTTCACTGTGAATACATCGAAGATAAACACCTATTCAAGAGAAAGAAAACACCTACAAACAGCAAGCAAATGGGAGGAGTACCAATTATTAAAATGTAAGCCAACACCAAGACTTTAACTCCTGTATCTGAATGGCACTAAAATTACCACAGGAGTGAGTTTCTGGTGGTTGTTGGGTTCTACAAATGCAAATGTCTGCATCACACAATAATATGATCATAGTTCATTTGTACATGTAGCTGTGATGATAATCACTCACTCAATAAGTATTATTAATGTGTAATAAGCCAATATCATAATTCTTATGGATTTCAGTTTATTTTACCTACACTTAAAGAGTATGGAGTGAAAGATCCTTCATTCAAACAAACTAGTAAATCTTAGACAGGAGTGGGAAACAAAAAGGAACAAATGTCTGACTTTTTACAGTAATTAAAACATATCTGAAGATAAATTACAATGTACAAAGTCCATTCAAAACCAAATAAATGAATAGTAAGTTCATACAAAATTGCTACAAACAGACAAATTTGATAAAAAACATTTTCTTATATACACTACAGGATGTCCAAGTTAATGCATCTTTTGATGCATGCTGTCTGTTTAACATTTTATATAACATGTTGATTTGTAATGAGTGGTTTTTGGTGGCTAAAATTTTAAATACAGATAGTAGCAGCAGCCTAAAGTCAGAGATTTGATTATGAATGGGACTAAAATAATGCTCCGATTTAAAAACATCCTGCATCCTGCTACTTCTATATTCTTAGCAAATGAAGGGGGGGGGGGGGGGGGAGAGAGATAGACATGATTGATCTGGACGGGAATAAAATGACAAGAGTACCTACTGTGAAATATGAAATTACCCCAAGACCTCACATGTATTTAATCAAATTCAAATAGTGTGATTATCAAGATCAAAATAAACAAATACAAATGTTATGGTAGTGTATTTCTTATTTATTTTTAAAAAATGTTATTTTTATACTTTACAAAGCCATGAAAAAAAGAAAAACAAGGAATTGAGCGATACTAAAACAGCAGATAATTGAACGCAAGTGAAACTATTAATTTAAGCTTAACCAGACAAATAAAGGTGAGTCAACTAACCTGACTGTCATTCTGTACTATATACAAACACTGAGCATTTCTATAAAACAGCTCATAATTGTACAGGACGTATAAAAGGACGAGCAGTGAAATTAAGTCAGTAAAAGTCTTCAATGGAACAATGACTCTCCATTCAAAGGCCCCACAATGCTAATGCTAACCGGCAACGTATCATTCAGCTTATTTACCATCTTAAACTTTATTGTTACAGCACTGACAGTCTATAAACATCTTAAATACGTATAATAAACACCCCACATCCATATAAAACCAATATAATAACATTCAGCTCCTCAAATCCCACAGCTTTGCTTAAGCTAAGCTAAATTAGCCTCGCTAGCTAGCTAGCGCCTCTCTGATGTAAGTAAATAATAGTTTTTCCGTGCGTTATATCAACCAGGAGTCACTATTTTACTATCTTTAAGGTATACATACGCAAACGTAGTCAAAAAACTGCTCTGGCGCAATTAAAACAGTAAAATAAACCATTCTTACCTTACTACGACGATACCGGAGACGAAGGTTAGTGATGTTAGCGCCACATGGAGGGGCCTCAAGGTTTATACTTCAGCGCAAAAAGCCCTCCCCCTTTAAACGCGGCAATATGGTTGGATGACTCGGGAGAACACTCCATTCCGTCCATACTCGTGATTGGTTGCGCAAATGTGTCACTCACCCCTGCATTAACGCCCGCCTTCTAAAAGATGTAATTGGATGGCTCAGCCGTTGACACGTAAATAGCATATTCAAGGACACTAGGTATTGGTTATTGGACGCTGTCACTCATCAGCGTAGTACAGAAACCGGTTGAGCGGGCATTTTGTGAAGGAAGTTTTCATTTTGTACACACGATACTACCGAAAGTCTGTATTATTATATTATTTATATTATTATTCTAAGAAGGTTGTAGGTTTGCATATTCATTTATTAGTATGGCTTTTCCCATGTTTTTTTCTTTTAATAGCATCCTGCTATGCTAGCCAACTAGCATGGGTTTGACCATCTGATCACTTTTAACATTCAAAGTCTGAACACCAGGTTGGCTAATTTGATCTGTTTAGTTTAAGTAACTAAATATTAAGTTTAACCTCCTTACAACCAAGGTTATACACTTTAAAAACAACGAATGCTTATACATGCATTTAATAATCTGGTCATAATCATCCAATTAAGATGAGAATTTCCCATTGTCTGATTATTCAAGTGCATGTAAATGTGTTGAATGTATTATTGACAAAATATAATTTTCTGCTGTTATCAGATTATGAAGTGCATGTAAATTAACTCAGTGTTTTTGTAAAAACGCATGTTCTTTTAAGCTTTTTCGATGTCAAAAAGTTATTCAGTGTTTACTTCAAAGTTATGTGATGTTAAGAAAAAATTAATGGGTGACCCCAAACTTTTGAGAGGCAGTGTATGAATTTCACAATGTCACAAAATAATGAAATTCTTCAGGTGCACTACTTCTTAGGTTCCTCGCTTTTGTAGTGGTGTCCAATACCTAAAACACTCATTGCATATTATGCGTTGTTTGTTTTGATGATCCTTGTCTTCTCTCAGGAGGATTTTACTGAGAGATGATGGTAGTCTGAGGTAAATTGATTTAGTGTTTGTGTGAAGACAACACTGGTGGTAGAGGCTTGTGAAGGTAAGCACTGTTCAGAATACACAAACCCTCACATTTATGGCCAGACAGACACATTTTAATGTAAGTTATCCATTTTATTGGTTGTTTTTGAAACAACATGTGCAAATTTATATCTCATGTTGTCAAATGTATCAGTTATATATGACTGGTATCACATTTAAGCAACATCATCTGCTGTTGCACGAGCTAGGCTAATTGTTTATTGTAGTATCCCAAATCATGTACAAATAATTAAATAAATACAGAATACAGGACATGTTCAAAAGTCCTCTAGACTGTTTTAATATGAACTATATAGATATATAATGAAAATCCATCTCTTATAGGCAGGCAATACTGGGATTACATCAGTGCAATGTTAACAGTGTTGGAAGGTGGACGAAAAGCAAATGACAGCAACTGTTGTACAACCTTATTTTTGGATGAGCACAAATGAGAGCACTTTTAATGAGCAGTAAGCTTGGCAACGCTGTACACTGGTTAATGGTGCTAATTAATTGACACAATGAAGGTTTCGGTGGCCCCCCAAAAGGTTTTCTGTGCTGAAGCTACGCTGGGGAAGGGAACAGGAACACCTGAAATAGAAATTCAGTTTAGCCAGCTAACTTAAGGTCAAAACTTTGGATAGAAAGACATTTCTCCACAGATCACTGTTTTCATTAAATTAGTATCATATTGAAAGTATTTGTAATGCAGAGCTTTTGGTAATTTGGTTTCAAAATATCCCTTATTCCGTCTCCTACTGGGTCAGTATGATAAATGTAGATCTTTTTAGTTGTTTGACAAATTAAGATTAAGATTATACTGTAAATATCTTTAGGTTTTGGACACCAACCCTCCCGAACAGGATTTGAAGATCCCTGGCCTATAACTTGGTTAAAAATCAAAACTGAGACTAATATAATCTAATGTCAGAGCACAACCTTGGAGGAATGTTCTCCAAACGTTCTCCATGAACTATGGAATCTGTTATTATGTATAATATTATAAGAAGTTGTGTGCCTCTTGCTTGAAATAGATTGTTTTGGTTAATTGAAACTAACTTCAGACAGCAAAATGATTCTAGCTCTCATCCCATATATTCATTTGACCCACTTGCTGCATTGGATTGACGACACTTGGGCAGACCGCTCCCGGTTGCAAGATGTGGGCCAAATGTATGCCAGATTAGGGTCACATATAAGCCAAAAGTGAAGCACACACAATTGGGCCAAATCTGGTACAGAAGTTAGCCACTGATGGCTCATATGTAGGTAACACTGCCATATCTCTACCAGAAGTGGACCACATCTGTTATGGCACATGTGGGCCAAATGTGTATTTTCAATATAAGGGCCACATTTGGCTCACATGCAGTTTGCCATGCCGACAGTGGTCCAGCAGTGCAATTTCAGAAGTGGCCCACATCCGTATGCTATCTGAGACCAGACTAACTAAAGCTTACTTTTGTTGTTATGTGTTATTACCTGGAAGTGAGGACATAAAGAACCACATGTTAAATGTTATTCTTTTAATAACTGGTTGTGCTATAGTGTGCTAGATATCGTAGACCACACCTGCACAAAATACATAAAAAATAAGTGTTTTAATAATGAAATGCATCCTTAAGACCAAGAAAAATATTTTACTACTGGCTCCCAGTCAGATTGTAATGCCTATGTAAAGATTGTTAATTAGTTTGCAGAAAGGGCTGGACCTGCAGTCTACTAAACATATGCATAGAACCTAAAGTATCTGCTAAGGACCTGCTAAAAGCTATATTTAGTTTTTGACTAAGCCTTTGATAGAAGCCAAGCTTTATCTAGGGTTCTGGGGCTGGATTCCTCATGGAACTCTCATGAAACTAAGTGTTCATTAATGTGCTTTGTTACTTTGGACTTGGGATAAAGCCTACCCTAAAAACATGAAAAACTAAAAGTGTCTTTAGAAGTACCTAACAGCTACAGCTTTTTCTAAATTTAGAGTCTGCTAAGCTTAGAAACTTTGCACATTCTCTCTTTGGAAAACCTCTGTGAATCTGGCTCCTGATTGCTAACTGGAGCGTCTTAGAACTATAGTTTAGAACATTATTTTAGAACACCATACGCCTGTCCTTCTACCAAACCAGCTGCATTTTTAGTGGCGGGTGCTAAGTGCAAATAAATTGCTCTGCCTTCAAAATAAAAGCAAACCTTCATTAAACGCTCCCTTGACCTCCTGTCTTGAGGTCTGCCTCTATGAATTAGCAAATGAAAGGAAAGCTCTCAGGCCGTAAATTATGCAAACTTCACTTCCCCAAATTTGCCTGACATCAATGACACTAAACTAAACTTTTAACCACCATGAGAATGTGGTCAGTAAAATAAAGTTTTTATTTCCGCTGAAGCAAATTAAACATGAAAGCCTTCAAAAGCAAACCACTAGATCCTTCTAGTAGTGTCAAGTTAAAAGTTGTAGCATGAAAAATAGCTCAGTGATGTTCTGTACACATCATGCCTTCAACCTCAAACAGAAAGCGCACTCAGACCGCTTCTTCAATGGCCTTGACTATATGCGTGACTCAGTGGCAGAGAGAAAGCTCCACTGATTGGTGGAGAAGGCAGGGAAGCTGTCCGAGTCAGGACGAGAGTTAACTTCGGATGAGGCACAAGATGGGGAGCGGGGCTGCTGCAGGAAGTCCCTAATGTCATGCGGTAGGGTGTGGATCAGCCAGCTTTCCACCAGCAAGCCGCCGCCACGTAGCCCTGAACAGCAGCCCAATTCCACAGGAAGCTCCTCCAGGTTGTTCCCTTGCAAATTCAGCTGCGATAGGTGGCTCAAGGAATCCAGACCTGGCTGTAGTGAACCTAGGGAATTGTTGGCCACATTCAGTGTGCGCAACTCCACACATTTAGCAAAAAGCTCCTTGGGCAGGCTCTCAAGTCTGTTGCCACTCAGGTCTAGTTCAATGAGAAGAGTCAGTGATCCCACCTCAGCTGAAAGCTCTTCAAGCAAATTTCCCGCAAGCAACAGGCGCCGGAGTCGATGTAATGTGAAGAGCGCAGGTGGAAGGCTCTGCAGCTGGTTGTGTGCCAAATCCAAAAGCTCCAGAGCACGAAGAACTCCAACACTGGTGGGTAAGGCCAGCACACGATTGTATGCTAGTCTTAGGCAGGAAAGACGGTGGAGATGCTGCAATCCAAGCAGTTCTTCCAATGTCCGCAGGCAGTTGTGCTGCAGGTCCAGACTGCGTAGTCCATTTAGTGCAAGAAATGCAGATGGCAGCCTTTCCAGCTGGCATCCTTGCAGCTCCAGCTCAGCTAGCCCAACCAGACGCCTCAGTCCTGTTAGTACCAACAGCCTGGTGCCTTCGTTATGGATCTCCAAACGCATCAAACTGGCAGCTACCTCACTAAGCTCTCCTGGGATTCTCTGCAACATCCCACGCAGAGTGAGCACTCGGAGGTGACGCAGGTGTCGAAGGCTGCCCAAGCACCATCCACGGCCTACGCTGCCTTCATTGGCCAAGCGCCCAGTGAGGTGAAGCTCCTGCAGACCACGGAGGGAATACACCCAGCCTGGGATCTCTGCTGCTTGGGTGAAGGTGAGGTGCAGGGACTCCAGGCGTTCCTGAAGAACCACAAGAGCACTGGGCTCCACTGTAGCTGAACAATGATACAAATGCAGCTCTCTGTGGAGAAGTGAAAACATAATCATCCATTTATACCTGGATTTTTACCTCAGCTTTGGCAAACCTGTATACTTTGTTGATTATTAAAATAGTTACCTCAGCGCAGTCATGTTGGATAGCTGTGCAGTTAGCTTAGCATCCGCAATCAGTTCCAGCTTCAACACTTCCAGCTGGCTCAACGTAAAGAGGGCTGGAGGCAGACAAGGAACAGCCACCAACTGCAGCAGAGAGCGTCCCTGATGGTCTGAGGTTATCATTGATCGCAGACGGGTGGCACTCCAGCGGCGGTCCAAGTTCTCCTCCATGAGCCGAGTCTCGCTAACGGGAGACAGGAAGACCGACAGCCGCTGAGCCAGCAAAGGATCATACTGGTCCGTCATGTGTAAAAGGAAGGCCAAGTCATTGCTCAAGTCTGGAGCATCTAGCATGGAGCCCACTTCTCGCAGATGCTGGAAGGAATATTGTCTCAGAGACCTGAAAGTGATAAATAATAATATCTATTAAAAATTTTTGAGATTTATATCCAGGAGACATTTGGTTAAAACACACTCTAATCACTTCTACTCACACTGTTAGCATTCAGTTCTGGAGAACTTGACAGAACACTTGGTAGGAGAGACAAACAGATGAGTTAGTATCATTCAACAGATTCACTAACTAAAAATTTGGACTTTTAAATTGTAAAAGTCAGGATAGACTGATAGCTGATGGATAGATCTCCTATAACACTGTCATTGTTTTCTTTAATATATGTTACTGTTTGGCCTCAGTGTTGCCCCCTAACTTTCATTTTCTTCGTGACGTGTATTCTTTTGTCTTTTTACCACACCAGACTCATGGAAGCTCTACACACTACAGCCCAGATAGAAACAAACTACTCAAAGTAAAAGCATTAACCTAGGATCAATTATGCATTGTTTTTATTTTTATTCCATTTCCTCCCCATTGATTTTCGTAGTAATCGACCCACCCATTCACTGACTCTCCCCATCACTTGTAATGTCTCTGACTTTAGGAGGGTGCAGACTAACACAGGCCTCCTCCGATGCATGTGAAGTCAGGCTCCGCCTCTTTTCCAACTGCTGCTGATACATCACTTGGAGGAAAGCGTAGGATCCCCAGTTCTGATGCAGGTGCCTGAGTCAGCCAACATTACTTAGTAGCACAGGAGAGAGCATGCCATCTTACCCACCTAGAGAGAGCATGGCCATTTTTGCTCACTTGGGCCCAGGCTGCCACTGGCAAGCAGCATGACCGGGATTCAAACTCGCGATCCTCAGACTTAGTCCACTTAGACTCTCTGGGCCTAATTATGCATTTTTCATTGACTATAATTCTATGTACAAGAAGGCACTTGATCCTAGATCTTTACCTTTACTCTTGGTAAATTTAGGTCACAGTCATTTTTATTTATGTCAGTCATACTTGTGGAAGATCCAGAACAGAGTGTAGATCCCCAGCAGTCCGTAAAGGCTCACCAGGCCAACGTAGGCTTGCATGAGCTTGCGTAGGACGGAAGCCAGCGAGTGGCTGCATTGGAAGGTTCGGTAGCCTGTTAGGGCATGAGAGTGGGGCTGGCAGATGTGACTAAAAGTGATGGAGCCCAGCAAAGGTGCAGTGTAGCTCACAATTACAATGAACTTCAGCACCTTAAACACAGTCTGAGCTGTGTAAACCTGAGAGGAAGAAGATAAGAGAGGTTCAGTACCCAACAACTGAAATCTAATCACTCCTTTCCTGAAAGTTAGATCTGATGAGAAAATTGATCTGATCAGCCAGTCAGTGTCTTCTGAAAACATCCTTTACAATGGTTTTCTAGCTCTTCACAGTAAATACTGACATAACAAGGAACTCCTTGGGATTTCCAAGAAGTCCTGAGAAATAATGCTCAAGGATGACGATTTTAAGAGGGAGTATTTCAATATTCTGGAACAATATAGACAAGATATTATGTTCTACTGTTATATTTACACTGTTAGCTACATTGCTTATAGAACACTTCAGGCAACCCTTTGTGTGATTTAGGTGGTTATCGTGTGCCTGCGTTATTTTTTAACAAAGCTATTGATATTGTCTTGATTCATCAAATCATTTTCTATTTTATCTGCGATTGGTCAAAAACAACCAGTCATCGTTTAGAACTTATATTTCAGTAGTATGGTGCAGGATGCAACTGTATATGGATTAAAGAATGAGATACAGTGGAACCTTGGTTATTGTTTGCCTTGGTTATTTTACAATTCGGTTGTAGACAACTTTTTTGGGGGGAAATTTTGTCCCAGTTATTGTTCATTTGTCAGCATGCCCACATGACACCGGCTGGACCACACCAGCACTCTCTAAAACAGAACGTAAACCTGTAAGACTGATGTTAAATGTTCATTTATCCATTTCATTAGTCTTTTGTGTTTATTTCTCATTGTGTTCTGTATGTAAAACTATAGTTATTCTATATAAAATGTGTTTTTGTTCATATTTTGGAGTGTCTGGAACAGATTAATTGTATTTACATTATTTTTACGGGACATATTTTGGTTATCATCAGGCACTTTAGAACAGCTTAATGACAAAAACCAAAGTTCCACTGTACTGTGCAATCCTAGTGTGCGGGAGGTTAGATCTCTACAACCAGGGTTGCTGATCAATGACATAATGAATAAAATCGTTCTTACTGACATTCTGAACTTCACCTTGTAAATAATATCAGAGTTTTCACAGTGTGCCCGGAACCTGCGCACTCTTTCAAACAGTGCTCTGGCCTGTTCCCCATCACTGCGGTCCAGGCTTGGACCTGGCCTAGAACCTTCCGGAACAACAGGAACTGCCTTTGACAGGGGAGTAGGCTCTTGGACGGGCAGGAAAGACATTGTGGAGCAACGAGATAGACTGGAGGGGCAAGGTGAAGGCTGGGCAGTAGTTGTAGATATACTACCGGTTCTGATCAAGAGGGGGCTGTCTGTGCCAGAGTCAAGGCTGGACTGTCGAGTGATGGATGCTGAAGGAGATAGTGCCTGAGGTTTCATCACCTGCTCCTAGGAGTGGGCGATACAGCAAAAATGTAACGTCAATAAATTTGAAGTAGTGCCACGTTCCAGTAGTGCCATTCTAAAAATGTGACTGAAATAAACAGGACATTTCTTACCTGCTCCACTTCTTGGGGATTTCTGTTGACACTGTCCATCTTGGCAGTGCGGGAAAGTGCCCTGGACGTCCAAGGTGACTCACAGCACTTGGCCAGGATAGTCAAGAAGTGCTCAATGCGGGCAGAGGTCAGAGGAAAGTGGAACCAAAAGCAGCCGCTGGCCAACAGCAGCAAAGACTGCAGGAGGGTAATGTAGGGCAGGAAACGTGAAAACCATGGCAGGGCTTCATGATAACAAACCTGACTGATGTAAACATACTGCTGGAAGTCTAGGCTGATCCGCCGTCCCTTGGAGGGAGCCTCAGCTGCTGTGGCATGTGAAGAAGAGGTGGGTACATCAGAAGGCAACCCAAAATTAGAGCTGTAATTGCTGGAGGACGAGTGTAGGGGGACACACACTACGCCATCCCGGGATAATAAAAGCGTGCCAGCCAGGATGGACACCATGAGCATGAGCCACACAAGGTAATCCATGAAGACTTCCCACCATGGCTTCAACAGCTTATAGCGGCCCTGACGCTCGCTGACTGACCACAGCTCAGACAGAGTGAACATGATCTTCTGAAAGAGAGACAGCATGTGGAGGCTGATTTATGTCACCCTGAATTATTCACTTAAATCTTGAGATTTTGGGGAAGTCTAGGCCTCAAAAAAGGCTCATGACCAATATGTTTACATCCTTCATATGCTCCTCAAAACTACTCTGACCCACTTTGGCATCTACAAGACCTCCGTATCTGGCAACAAGAAGTTATCAACAGAATCTTTAAGTCGTATAATTTGTCAGGTGGAACTCTCATTGAATGGACTTGTTCCAGTACATCCCGCAGACGCTCAGACTAAGGTCTGGGGAATTTGCAGGCCTCTGTTGGAAGCTCTTGACCACTGTAGACTGTGTAAACCCTTGCTGTTGCTCCAACTTAGTTGTATGAACATAGCAATTTGACCCTCAAAGTTGCTCAAGTCTTTACAACTGTCTATTTCTACCAAACCCATAAACCAACTGATGCCTTACTGTCTCATACAGGGGTGTCAAACTCCAACTGGTATAATACATCCCGGATGTTGATGATCGCAGGTATTGCAAGACATTCAATGTTCACATTGTCTGTAAGTAGACATAATGTTTTGGCTCAACACCATACACAGTCACCGAATCCTGTGCTCTACATATTAACCCCTTAACATCCCAGATTAATGATATGCTTGAAAATATTCCCTGTGAATGGAACAGGAATTGCTCCTCAGCACTTGTTTGCTGGTTCACTCCAAGAATCCATACGTAGAATGCATTTTTGTATCGTTTCCAGAATAATTTCCAAAAAGTAACAATAACGTACTCACCGATGTGTAGGGAGCAGTACTCTCAGATGATTTGAACCACCAGCTTTGTGTCCTTCTCTGAACCAGCCAAATGCTCCCAGAGGCACAAGAATCATTGCTTCAAATGGTCAAGGCCGGTGCAGGCCGGTTTACTCGAGTCTCCCAGTCAGACTTTTCCCAACTTTTCACTGACAGAGAGGGAGAGAAAGAGAGAGAGAGAGAGAGAGAGGAGGGGTGAGATCCAAAGAATGGGGCCCAAGTTTCTGGGGCCTTTTTGAGGTTGCTATGGCAAAGGGAAACAAAAAGGCCTTGAACAAAACTGTTATTCATGAAGTATGGGTGCACTTAAAAAAGGCACATTATTTTTCACCATGAAGGACTTATAAACGTTATGGACTAGATGAAGTAGACCAGTAATCTTGCTAACAGCTGAAGACATTTGTTAAATTATGTATTTATAGCAGTGCTACAGAATTTGTATGGATCACTGCAGGGGGGCCAACTGTATGTAGTACTGCCTGTGGAAAATGTTTTTTTGCTTTTATTTTTTTTAAGTAAACAATTGCAAAATAATCAATAGCTATGTATTTTAAGTATGTATGCGCTAAACAGGCACATTAACATGTAATATAAACTATATTATTATTATTATTATTATTATTATTATTATTAATATTCATATGAGGCAACAGAAATATCACCCAGTCAGAGAAGCAGCAGCCAATCACTGATCTGCTGACATAGGATACGTACATAGCAACAGAAATTTAGCCAATCAGCATCCTCGAATCTGTTGCCTAAAGGTAAATTTATCCCAGCAGAATGTGTCAGTGGTTTTAGGAGCATCTGACCTTTTTGATGTAATACATGTGTGTAAAAAAAGTGTTTTTGCTCATTTTACTGTAGATGTTAGTGAAGCAGACTCAGCTGCTAATCTAATGATACATACTGTACTTTACACATTTACATGTAATGACACTTTTCATTAACTATTAGTCTTTAATGACCATTAAATAGTGACTTTATCACAGAGCACTGCTAGCCTGCAGTTTGTGTTCAGTAATATTAGGATGAATAAACAGCCCCACCTAGAATATTTTTCACCAGCCACCACCGAGTGCTGCCAACACCAGAGGGCAGCGTGTGTTAGCTGATTCTGTATGCTCAAGAGCTTTTTTTGGAAGATCTTAATCAAATTTCAGGCTTGAGATTTCCCCCTTGTGAGTTCTCCAGAGGTCTAACACTAGTGATATTACACACTATTAGCTTACTGTTTGCTCAGCTGCAGGGCACGGTTTAAAAAAGTCCCTCTGAAGTACAAGGCCGCCGTGTGCTTGTATATGCATTTGGAAAGTTTAGGCGTTGAAGTGAATATCAAAGCAAACAGATGATGCAACTTGATAAATACAGAGACAGAGATGTGCTCTGTGCTTCTCACATACCGAGGTCACACTTCTGTAAAAGCCCTGCTGAAGACAGTAAAGCAGATCAAGTGTGATTTTAACACCAAAACACTCAAACATCTGCCTAGAAGATCAAATTCAGTTCAGTTCTCAGCACAACATGATAGTGAGTTTCAGTGCTTTAGACAGAAACAGGCTTCTCTCTCTGTCTCTGTGTGT
>BRDA01093128.1:0-10561 GCA_036984385.1 Crenuchus spilurus
TACGGGTCCACATCCTGCAGCTGTAGTGCATGTTTTTCTCTGGTGTTCCTACAAAGTGATAAAGATGTACACACACACACACACACACACACACACACACACACACACTGGTACATGCATTAAGGCTGCAGGGTGGGGGAGGGGGGACTGTGTGTGAACGGGATTGGGACGGGTGTCGGGAAGAGGCTGCAGGGTGTTGGGATCCTGCACCGTGCCAAGTGCGGCCGGAGTTTGAAGAGGACACCTGAGCTCTAAGCACCTGGATAATGAGCAGAGGTGTAATTCTAAACTCTCTGAGCATAATACCGCCCCCCCCAGCGCACATACACCAGTGAAAAGAGTCGTGCATGGAGTTTACCTCATTCCAGTGTGAACATCGTTTCTGCAGGAAATATATATGAGCTATATTATTACCAAACGTATGTAAACACAAAAACAAACCCAGACACACAGAACTCCACTGAACAAACGATGTACACATCAGTACAACTACAATATGCAACTACTGCCTAAGCTACGTGAACGTATGTAGAAAATGATGTGTACAATTAAAATGAAGTTTAAATGGTAGAAACAGCTGAGAAAAATGACTAAACACTCATTAAAATTGGCACTATTCACCCGTCAGACCTGAGGTCATTGTGGGCGTGGTCTTAACATGCAAGATTGACAGCCTTCTATGACTCATGTGTGTCGTATTGTGTCACAAAACAAACATGTTTATTTTTGATAGTTGTTATAGTTTACAGCTTAAAGAGAGCAAAAGAGAAACTCGGCACCACCGCAGCCAGACTGAACTATCTGAACTGGCTGCAACCCTCATGTGACCGAACCCTGATTGGTGCAGAGTCCCAGCTGTCACATATTGCAACATAAAATATGTCAATTTTGACATTGTATGCCATGCAAACATGCGTCCCCTTAACTTAATTAGCATACACTTAGGTTGCCTGGAGCTTTAAATGGATTTAGTGCATTATTTTTGCTTTGTGACGGTGCTGCAAAAGAGCATCCCGCTGGAACGAGCCTGGGTGTGTTTTCATAGCCCTGACAAAGACGAGGATTAGAGGACTTTGCTAAATCTTCTCTGCAGCTTCTGAGCAGCAGACAGTGACTCTGGAGCAGCGCTGTTCGAGTCAGAACCGGACCCAGCGAGCCAAAGTTTCTTTAAACACAAGCCCGCGGAACAAAACCAAGGCTAATTTATAACAACATCGTTATGATTAACATCAGAGTTAATGACCAAACCTTTCTTTTAACTGCAAAACACACAATGCACTCAGCATCTACAGCTCCATATTCCCTTCCCCCAGCCACACACACACACACACACACACACACACACACACACTGCTGCTCTCTCCCCAACACACCAACAACTGCAACTACGTCTTTAAACAGCAAGTAGCACAAAGGACCAAAAATAGCCCTGCGAGTTACAGAGCAGAACAGCTCTCCTTGAGTAGAGGAGGAGGCAGCAGGATGAAAGGAGGATGACAGAGAAAAGACGAGAAGAAGAGAGACTCGTTCAAAGCCCGACACGTTCAAACATCCATCAGCTGGTCCTGTCTCGGCGCTTGGAGCACCTGTGTCTAACACATGTCTGTGCACAGTCGACATGATTCCTGGTTTGAAGTCATTTTAATGCTATTTATAACCCTCGTCATGCACATCTTCCTCACGCAGACACTGCTGAGCCATTTTAAGCTGCTACTGAAGTAAATTTAAATGTGGCACACAAATAAAATACAGATTTTTTTGACCCTGTTCATCGCTGGCATTGGCATGGATCCTGGTGGTGCAGTGGGAACGAGGTACGATGTGAAGGAACATTCATGGTCTGAGAGGCCACATTATCAGGGTAGGAGTGTCAGTAGATATATAAACACAAGACAACTTTGGCGGGGGCAGCCGTGGCTTGGGGACCTAACCCCTGACTGCTCCCCGGGTGGATGCACACAATTTTGGGCACATGTGCTCAATGCCCCCTAGTGTTCAGTAGTGTGTGTTTCACTGCACTGGTGGGTTAGGGGCAGAGGTCAAATTCCTCTGAGCAAGCACAATTATTGTGCACCTTTCACTTTCACATTCTCAACTGTATATCAAATATAATACACAGCCGGACCGGCTATGAAAACAAAGAGCCGAGAACAATACACACAGAGCAGCCTACGCCACGATATCTTTATCCAAAAAAAGTTTTGCTGCTATATTCATGTTTACCATGTTGTATATATATATCACCTTTAAATAATTGTGATTATGTAAAATGTCCCCCATACCCTCAGTTTTCACTTTTTTGTAACGATACAAATCAAATGAGCATTTTCCAACTCTGGGCAGGATTTGTGTGGTTATATCTGGCAACCCAACCCAGAGGCAGAGGTGAATGTGTAAGTGGCTGATGTGTCACTCATCACTGTGACATCATTAGGGGTGGGTCTTGAATGTTTTGACACTAGCCCCAAAATATTTTTAGAAAGTGAAAGTAAAGGTTGTGCAGATGCATCAGATACATTACACATACATGTGCTTTTAAATGTGTTTTGTCATATTATTCACATATTAATAGCAGGTTTAATAGCAGGTAGGCAGCTAAATACTGTTTGGATATAAAAACAAACAAAATATGCAAATGCCCGTAAGCGAGTCTAATAATCAGAAAGACTGATAGACAGACAAAAGCTCAGAAGTGGACTCACTGTTACTGGATTTCAGGTCCCTGTGGATGACCGGCACAATGGTCTGATTGTGCAGGTAGTCCATGCCGGTAGCGATCTGCACGGCCCAGTTAACCAGCACCCGAGGGGGCACCTTTTTCCCTGCCAGGGCTCGGTTCAGTGCCCCTCCGCGGGCATACTCCATCACTAGGCACAGGTTAGGCTCCTTCAGGCAGACCCCCCTCAGGGCAATGATGTTGGGATGCCGGAGCATCCAGAATAGTCGAGCCTCCTGCCTTACGTTCTCAGCCGTGGCGCTGATGTCTTCGTCCGGATCCTGCCGGGCCGCTTTCACCGCCACCTCCTCGCACCTCCACACGCCTTTATACACCTTCCCAAATCCACCGGCACCTATCACCTCCTCCAGGCACAGCTCCAAGAAGTCTATTTCCAGCGGGCTCTCGCCTCCCACCAGCAGGCCTCCAGGGGGCAGCGTGGTATCCCGACGCGTCACATAGTTGCTGGGGAAGATGCCCACCTTGTCCTGGATCTTTCCCGTCCACCAACCCTCGTCTCCAGATACCTTTGAACAGACGTGCACAATTTATCTGCGACAGGACATCATTTTGACAAAACTTTATTATTTTTGTCCAATATTAACATCATCAAGACAGCAAGACACTGCCTCCCTACCTTAGAGTCTTTGGAGAGCACCTCCAGCAGGTCCCCACGCCGCAGGGTCAGCTCCTCGTCCGCTGCCGCCTCATAGTCAAATACAGCCGTCCAGTAAGGGCTGGAGCCTCCGTGATGATGCTGCGGGACCTGAGAATCAGGAGAACTGACTGAGGAGGAGAGCGTAGAGGAGTTCCAGCTGCTGCCGTTCTCCTGACTAGGAAGGTGAATGGAGGGAGGTGGGGGTCCACAGGAACCCCCACAGTTGGTGCAGGGCAGCGGGGTGGCATTTCCTCCGCCTCCACCCACCATGCCACTCAGCGTTGAATACGGGTCCATCTCTGAGGCCGCGGGTCAGCGGTGCGGTCTCAACAGCTGTGGGAAGCCCGTGGTCAACTCACGCACAAAATCCATGCAGAACACATCGACCAAATTCAGGTCTTCTTCATCAGAAGGTCAAACCGATAGGTGGATTTTCAGCTACTGCTCCCATTGGCTGGACGGTTGGTTATATTAGCGGTGTGTTTACTGTGTATTAGCATTTATAAGGGCACTTAAGAACAGGCTCCAAAAACGTGCATGCAAATGTACATGTGCTCTGAGTCTCTCACATGGCTTCTAAAACTATAAATGTCCAGAGGAACCTGAAGATTAACAGTATATTAGCTTTATTCACCATCAATATTTTCACTATTAGAATTATTCCAGTTGTCAACACTGGAATTGTCCAGTTATCTACACTGAAAGTCTCCAAATGTCTCCACTGGAACTACCCAGTTATCTCCACTGGAACTGTCCAGATGTCTTCACTGGAATTCTCTCAGTTATCTCCACTGGAACTGTCCAGATGTCGCCACTGGAGCTGTCCAGTTGTCTTCACTGGAATTCTCTCAGTTGTCTCCACTGGAACTGTCCAAATGTCTCCACTGAAATATTCCCAGTTGTCTTCACTGGAATTCTCTCAGTTGTCTCCACTGGAACTGTCCAGTTGTCTTCACTGGAATTCTTTCAGCTGTTTCCACTGGAACTGTCCAGATGTCACCACTGGAACTGTCCAGTTGTCTTCAATGGAATTCTCTCAGTTGTCTTCACTGGAACTGTCCAAATGTCTCCACTGAAATATTCCCAGTTGTCTTCAATGGAATTCTCTCAGTTGTCTCCACTGGAACTGTCCAGTTGCCTTCACTGGAATTCTCTCAGTTGTCTTCACTGGAACTGTCCAAATGTCTCCACTGAAATATTCCCAGTTGTCTTCAATGGAATTCTCTCAGTTGTCTCCACTGGAACTGTCCAGTTGTTTTCACTGGAATACTCCCAGTTGTCTGCACTGGAACTGTCCAGTTGTCTCCAGCAAATTTCTCTGAGTGTCCTCCACTGAGATCACACTGTCATCACAGAAGCTGGGTAGTTGGACAGTATCATCACTTCTTCTCTCCTATTAACTGTCTTGTCTGCTCCTTCACTACGATCCTCCCTGACTTTACATTTAACAGCCACTAAAACACAATCATCTCATCATCGATTCATTAACATATTACAACAGTCAGAGCTCAGCATAATAACATGCATCTAAACATAACCTACATTTTCAAAACAATCCCAAACAATGCCTTTCCCTCCGGTCTGGCTTTCACATCTGATTCCTGCACATCCTCGCAGGTCTAGTGCAGCATTAAGACAACTCAACGTCCATTTTTAGATGCTGAGAGCTGAAGAGCTGACATGCTCTTGTATCTGAGAAGCGCACAGCCAGAGACGGTCAAGTGCTCGAGCATCTACCTCCAGGTCTGATATCGAGGTCATCAAAACATGCCCACATCCACACTAGCCTGCCTTGTTTATTCTGAATATACACAGCATTGCAGCAGGGATGGACTGGAGCTGCTTTAGGAAGCCCATCCTGACAGAGGAGCTTCTAAAGACAAACACAGTAAATAAGGCTTATGGAAGGTCACTGCCATCAAATCCTTCCTGCTGTGATGCTGCTGACGCTGATGGAGCTGACTGGGGAAGCATCCACCATCTTCATCATCATCATCTTCACAATAATAATAAAAATAATAATAATAATAATAATAATAATAATAATAATAATAATAATAATAATAAAAGCTTATTTAATGGTACAATCCACTAAACAAAAGCAGGCCCAGCGTTCTCAGCTCTGATGTTCCACCATCGCTCTGTGTGTCCATCACAGCTGCTCTGGGCTCAGAGGCGCTCGAGCTGCGTCCGTGTTTACACACAAAACAATCCGGATTCTTTCTCTAAACAACATCACTGTCGTCCTTCACAGTCCACACGTCTCCTGTCTTCATCCTCTTTCGCTCTCTGCTTGTGTCAGTGTCCGTCTATTCCGCCTCCATACAGAGAACTGTCAGCTCCCGGGGCGCAGTCTGTATCCAAATACACCGGCTGCAGGGTTGCCAGGTTCGCATAAATCCTTCAGTCGCCCTACACCAGCTGAAACGTACCCAAAATAATAATAATAATTATTATTATTATAATAATAAAGACAAATATTGTACGATACATTTAGCCTCATGTACATTTTAACATTAGTTAATATTAATATTTTATGTAAAAAAAAACCCATTCATATCTGTTATGACTTTTTAAAGCTAATATTGGAAATTCTCTTCACTCTCATGACTAACACACATTTGTACTCTCATTATACTGTTGATTTCTTTTCTTTTTTTTTGTTACTATAATTTTTTTGTCCTTTTTATATTTTAAACTAGCGTTTATTTACCCACGACTGAACGGCATTTACAAAATATCCCTATTGGGCGAAATAATTTCAAACCTGGCAACCCTGCCCGTTGCGATGAAGCGGGGGAGGATGACGTTAATGCACTATGGGTAATGTAGTTTAACTGTTTATAGCCACTTTTACATTCCTCAGAAATGGGAAATTATTATAATATATTATAATATAATATCATACATAATAATTAGAAAATGCAGAAAATTTACATTTCTGTTCATAATTGAATTAAAAAAAGACTATTTAAGTATATATCGTTAAGAATGTTATATAAAACATTTTATATGACATATTTTATAAGGTCTTCTTTTAAGTTCATCACACATACAGTGACATTATTCAAGTATTTTGTTGTTTAAATGTTGATCATTTTGACTCTCAGAATCTCTTATTATTAGATTTTTCAAATATTTTATTTGGAGGCTTGAAAATGTGACTTTATATGTAATAAATATAAAATATATAACAGTTTTTGGAATTTAATTATGAATTACAAATACTATTACTCCTCCTCCTACTACTATTACTACTACTACTACTACTACTACTACTACTAATAATAATAATAATAATAATAATAATAATAATAATAATAAGCAAAACATCTGGAGCCAAACTTTGTTTTAAACATATGATCAGCTACTTTTTACAAGTAAAAGCACAATTATTGCTGAGATAAGTGATTAAATACATAAGTGGTTAAACAGTGGTGTAAATATACACATATTATTATTATTATTATTATTATTATTATTATTATTATTATTATTATTAAGACAAACATTCACCAAAAATGTACATGTAATAATGTGTTTTTTATAGAAGTCTGTAAACACAAACACTCTTTATATTACTGTATATGTTGTTTAGACTAATTAACTCTGCTGATTCCTTCTGCTGGAGCATAAATAAATATAAACAAATGATTTATATTTATAGTGTGTGCTCACTGATGGACTGGTGCCCTGTCCTTTGGGGGCAGCCATGGCCTAGTGGTTAAGGATCTGGTCATGTGACTGGAAGGTTGCTGGTTCGATACCCAGACAGGCCCTTGTGCAAGGCTCCTCGGGTACCAGTGGATAAGGGCTGCCCACCACTTCGGGCACAAATTATCACAGCCTAGGGTGTTCACTAGTGTGTGTGTGTGTGTGTGTGTGTGTTTCATTGCATGAATGGGTTAAATGCGGAGGTCAAATTCCATTGTGTGAAAAATCACATTGGCAAAATTGATGAATCTTAATCTTAAAATCCTGGGTTTGGTTAAAATACTATAACGCCCCGCCCAGTGGAGGGGTTAGGGGGACTCATTGTAACCCTGAACTGGATTAAGCAGATATATGAAAACATCAATATTTTAAGAAATGAGAGTTAATAACCAAAACATAGCTTCATCTTTGGCCTATCATTGTATAGTGTGTGTGTGTGTGTTCTCATTTGTTTCATCATCTAATACACACTCAGGTTTGTTACACTTGGTGTTTTATGTAAACACGTGGTGGGCCACATTCCTAATGTTATGTAAAGGTTCGCTAAATGTTATAAATGTTAGCTGTGCCTGAGTGGCTGAGCAGGACTGAGGTGCTGACACTATGAACTGAGGATTGGTCGAATATTTTATATTCATAATGTGTCTTTTTGTATCAAATGCAACATTTGTATTATTATTAGATGAATTAAATGTCTTATTATTACTACAGATGAATACAACTTTGCTTCCAGGGAGTTTAATGGATTAATTAAATGCTTTTTAATGACGTTTACATTTTGGTCCTGTACAAACATGTAAACATAGAAAACACTGAAGAAGTGTTGCGTGTCTGCTGAATGAGGTCTATTGTTTTTAGGACAATGCCATGGAAGAATATCAGTACTGAACAGAACTTTTAGCCCAGACCTGGTCCTGGAGAGTCTGACCACAAAGGTCTTTGTCAGCTGTCTCAGGTGTGTTAGATTAAGGCTGCAGGGTGGAGCGGGTATGGCCGTGTTTATAATCGACACACACCTTTTCAGTACAAATTGTTTAATAGTGCACTCAGGTAACCATTAACATCCCTTCAGTAAGGTGACCTCAGCTAACACTGCCCTCTGGTGGCACCAGAATGAATTTGGCATCCAATAGCTGGCAGTTCGATTTGAAGCTTGTCCAGACGTCTTGCCCTCCAGCTCATGCTCATTATGCCATACTGGCTGTCACCCACGTCCTCCCTCGTGTGGACATTGAGCTGCCAGGAAAGAGGTGCCACCTGATGGAAGTGTGAAGGTGAAGGTTCTCGGACTTGAATTTTCTCTACCACTCTTTGACCCAAAGTCAGCTGGCTGGAGCAGACTGTGGGGAGTCTAAAGGATGGACTTTGCAGAGGCTTGAGTACCCGCGGCTTGTCTTGGGCTGCTTTCTCAGAGCGGGCACCGTACCTGGAAGTGAGCTGGTACAGATTCTCCCTCCAATCTGGATCTGCTTGGGCTTCAGTGGGCTCTAAGTGGGCACGCTCAGACCGGCCGATGGGGGACAGCTGCACCTGGCTGCTGTCAGGAAACACACCCGTTTTGTAGCGCACGGCTGGTGAGATGCCCTTCTGGGAGGAGCTGTAGGGCAGACGTTGGGTCTTGAGCTTCTTGTGAAGCTTGATTATGACCGGGTCAACCAGGCTTTCACTGATAGGTTCTGACCTGGTCACCTTCCTCAGAGGAAGAGGCTTGGAGAACTTCCTGTACTGCTTTTTCACGCAAGTTGACACTTTGAGATTCTCAGTGAGGGAGCCTCTGACATCATCAGGGGGTGCTGAACTGCTGACATCATCAGGGGGTGGGGCTTGTTTAGCTGGACCCTGGATCTTGGGGGCCGGTGCACAAATTCTCTCTATTAAGACAGAGAAGAACACTTATTTACTCAAAGTGTTTAATTGTATACTGCATAGTAATAATAATAATAATAATAATAATAATAATAATAATAATAATAATAATAATAAATTATTATTATTATTATTATTATTATTATTAATAATAATAATAATAATATTATTGTTATTATTGTTATTATTGTTATTATTATTATTATTATTATTATTATTATTATTTTATTATTGTTATTATTATTATTATTATTGTTGTTGTTGTTGTTGTTGTTGTTGCTGTTGTTATTGTTATTGTTATTTTTATTATTATTATTGTTGTTGTTGTTGTTATTGTTGTTATTGTTATTGTTATTGTTATTATTTTATTTATTTTTTTTGTAAGTAAATTTATTATTATTATTTTTTTTGTAAGTAATTAAGTATTTAAGCTATTGGTAAGAGTGTTAAAATAAGAGTGTTATGTTTTTCATCTACTGAGTCTTGAAGAGCTTAAAGTGAGACATCCCATAATATAAGTACATGTGTATGAGGATGCTGTCTGCCAGGTTTACCTCGTCTTTCTTCACAAATGTCATCAGACTGAGGTCTGTAATCCACATTAGAACCTACAGAGAACACAAGAGCACAATCACAGTCACCAAACTCAGTGGTTTGGTACGCTTAGCTATAACATAGTGAAAGTAAACATTAACCCGTATCTGAAGTGGATTCATACGGCCCGGTCAGACTTCTGGTCGGCTTTGGACCTTCTCTTATAAAGTCCTGCCTCAGCTGAAGGTCCTCAGTCAACTGTGTGTCCAGGTGTTTTAAGAGGTTTCTCCTGGAAGACAATAATCAAGTCATCAGCACTCAGCATGTGATCAGATGAGACATCAGACACTATAAAACCCACTAGTCACCAAAAAAGCGGAGTCATTCCTGTGAAAATGCATCACCAAAATATTCTGTAACCCATTCAAACCTCATCCAGATCAGCTGTGTGGTTTAAGACACATTATACCACAGTTCTGACCCTGCGATCTGATTGGCTGAGAGATGTTCTAGGAGTGCCGATACTGAACTGATCAAAACTCTTTAAGTGTTACTCCACCACATACATCAACACCTCTCACCTGCCTCCCGGCACCTCTCAGGACTCTTCTCTCCCTTCTTTTGTCCACCAAAATGCTGCCTCCATCACATGACAGCACTGATCACACACACCTGTGCCTCATGCACATTCAGCGGTTCACTGTGGAGCACTGTCAGCATCATGCTGAAGTCCAATCCAGCTCTCCTGAGAACTTTAACATCTTTAACATCTTTAAAGTCTTTAACATCTTTAACGTCTTTAACACCTGAAACATCTTTAACACTTATAACATCTTTAACATCTTTAATGTCTTTAACATCTTCAACACCTTTAACATCTTGAACATCTTTCACACCTTTAACATCTTTAACACCTTTAACATCTTTAACAACTTGAACATCTTTAACACCTATAACATCTTTAACATCTTTAACATCTAACATCTTTAACATCTTTAATATCTTTAACGTCTTTAACACCTATAACACCTATAACATCTTTAACATCTAACATCTTTAACACCTATAACATC
>BRDA01093131.1:0-30212 GCA_036984385.1 Crenuchus spilurus
ATATCTTGTTGTGTCAACTTGTATTTTCAGTTTATGCAGTGGGTTTTTAGTGTAAAGACGTTGTTGCAAGCTATCAATTCAATGTAGGCCAGTGTGGCAAGCAGCGTGATAGTGTAGCTGTTGTAATGATGGGCCAGGAGACAGTGGAAACAGTCCAATGTTGAATTTTTTTGCTTGTTGAACAAAGAGCACAACACAAGACAGGACCTGACACCGACTGACGCGGAACACAGGGACCTGACACCGACTGACGCGGAACACAGGGACCTGACACCGACTGACGCGGAACACAGGGACCTGACACTGACTGAGAACACAAGACTCTAACTCAACCTATAAGTCACACACTACATACTATGAGCCGTTCCAGCCCAACCTACACTCTCCAGCAGCAGCTGATACACCAATCAGCTGCTATCATGGAAGCTGAAAGTGCAGGAGGGCTGAAACGGACCCAACACTGAAACTAAATCCAAAGACCTCAAACCAGACAAACACTAGAAGCTACGCTCCACTCCAGTCCCACCTACACCCTCTAACAACGGCTGATATCCCATACCAGCCGCTACCGGTTAGGAGTGCAGGTGTACTGGAATGGGCCCACACCTAGAACTACACTAACTACGGAACATGGCTGACCAGGCACCATCCCAGCCCCCCCTACACTCTCCCGCGGCAGCCGATATCCCAATCAGCTGCCCTCACGACGGCAGAGAGTGTAGGGAGGCTGGGGGACAAAACACTGGCCAACCATTCACCACCTACAACCACAAATACCTATTCTAAACATAAAAGACACCACAAACACATACCACAAAGGCAGGGAGTGAAGAGTGAAGATGGGCTGATGGGGGCATGGCAGTAATGTCCAGAGGCGCATAACAGGAAGGTGGATAAGGTGAATGTCCCACACTCTGAAGTGTGAGTGGCCTTCTTTTATGCCTCAGGCTGATGGCCACTCATCACCTTCAGGTGTGGGTATTTAGTCCAATAGGGACAGGGAGGTGGCGACATCTGGTGGCTGATGTGGGTCTCTGCTGCCACTACATGTAACAGTAGCTTAGTAGCTGAACATGTTATGAGTAAATGTTAAATACAGTAGTTTTAAGCAGTAAACAACTTGAAGATTGTTTGCTATCAATTCAGATCAATGGATTGTTACAGCGTTAGTAATTCATTAAAGCAGAAGGAGATATTTTATTATGAGTTGAATTTGATAAAAAGTTTTTGTCATGCAAAAAAGAAAATGGAGACTGGCTGGAGACTTTTGATTTTATTTTACCAGAATATGTTTATGCACGTAGGCATTCATCAAGGGTTAAAAACGCAATGCTAACAACACAGTTTAAATACATGATAGAGCAAGAGAATAGCTAATCAAGTTACCAGAATACCTGCAGTTTTGTGTTATCTATTAAGTTAAAACGAAAGTGTGTGGATCAACTAAATGGGAGACATACACATTAGATAGCTCACTTCTCCTTGTTAAGGGGAAGTGATTCATCCATAGTCTTTTTACCCCAGGGAAACAATGTGTACTGAAACGTATTGGTGTAAAATAACAAGTGTGGCTGTCTTATATTTTTTTATAGAAATATAATACTGACTGACTTTCTTTTATATAGAAAGTCTGGTAAAAGCAACGACGTCACTGATTGGTTAGTTTAAAGCTGTTTAACAGTAAAGTCAGGTTATTGAAATACTCTAATTAATAATTGACTGATTCCACCCTCCTAACTACAAATAACAAGCTCTTTTTTTCTGCCACCTACCTGTTACCGACCTCTTGACAGTACTGAGTGTTTTGACATCAGGTGACGACATGAGACCTCTCTTTTGTCTTAATGGATTTTGGATCAGTGGAATTGTTTTCTTCTGTCCATCAATAAAGACAGCAAACAAATATGCTGCTGCATTTTACTGCATACAGTGTGGACATATGGGCGCAACAACTGAGGGGGACAAACACTCTGAATGGACTGTTGATGATATATTAGATTTTATATTCTGTCCTCACTGACATGGATTTTTACTTTACTGTAACTCTGTCATTTTCCATTCCACCCTTCCCCCATTTTGACCATCCATAAATAAATCTCATTTAGGCTGTCCCATCCTGCTGACTGGAGAAAGTGAAAAAATGTCCAATAATGGAAGAGGCAGCAGCAGTGGGTATTAGCTCTGACCATTTCTTTGCTCCCTGTAACCGAGTCTTCATTATGTAATGGTTTATGTATTAAGCCTGAACAGGCACATGATTTTGAAGGAGGAACAGGATGCTGCTGTTGTGTTGGCACTACTGGGGCAAGTCTCTCTCCATTGATTTGAGCCTCTAAATCAAATCAGTTAACCATATAAATGAGAGAGTGTATTGTTTGACTAGCTTTCTCTGCTAGTGTGTCCAAAAGGTCAGCAGCTTGATTACTTAAGTGCTTTCAGCATAAACTATAAATTGGAGTTGCGGAATTAATTGCGTATTATCAACATCATGATTTTGGCCTCTGTGGTTACTTCCTTGAAAACGTCCAGATTTATTGATTTTGAGATTACATCATTACATTTAAAATGTGCATTCTGTATCCCTTGAAAACACTTTTGTAAAAAAAAAACACCACAAATGCAAATAAACATGAATACAGTAACAAAAAAAGAAAAAAAGTAAAATATTTGAACAATATTTAAAATGTTGTGAATTATTTTGAAGAACTAGCATTACTCTCTGGAACAGATATAGATGAACCTACGGTCATCATAACCAATGCCAAGTGTCACCTCGAAGGGTATAAAGCCCCCCATCCTTGTGGTGTGGAGCAGTGAACCTGCTATCTGTGCAATAAATAAAATAAAAAAGCAGGTGTCCACAAATTTGTGACAATTCTAGTAAACTGGTGGAAGTGTAAATACTTCCTGTGTCTTCATATCAAAGAGAGCAGAGTACCTTCAAGTCTTCTTAGAAGACTCTTGTAAGAGAGGGCTAATGTCACAGGTCATCAGTAATGTCAGAGCATAGCTGCTGTACTGCTTCGTGCAGTTTCGAAACCAGATCTGTTTCACACCTGTCTTGTGAAGGGAGGTGGACACTGCAGCACCCAAATAAGCTGGATGAATGAATACTTTCACTCTACAGAGTTTGCTTTGAAAGAATATTTCTGGCAGAGGAAGTGTAAAAGGCTATTTGACTTTGGTAAATATGTTGAACTTTGTGTCCAGTCAGTATTTCAGTGTCTATTTAAAAAACCTTTTGGAAGTTCTGGGATTTCATGAAAAAAATTGTGTGAAGCCTGAGCAGAAGTGTTGAAATAGCAGAAATTTCCTAACATGACCATGTAAACACATGCTGAGGAGGCAAATGGCTGTAACTAATTTTGTGTGATTTCAAGAAAGAAAACTGATGAAAAGAGGCCAATCAGAATAAGCTCTATCAAATTTCTAAGACATTGTTTTGGCATGAATTAACAATACTCAAACCCTGATCCTGCATGCTTTCATTGTAATTTCATCCCAGAGCTTAATCATTGCTGAAAGTTATGGCCTGTAAAGTGCATTGGGTATAAATATAAACTGTAGTAGTCTTGATCTTTCCCACTAATAAGTTATTAGTAGTTGTATGGTCACTTACTAAAGCCTCAGGTTGTGCACCATCCACCCCCATGTTTCCCATGGTTTGCTTGGGTTAGACGCTGAATCTTTTCATCCTCTTTCTGTTCATGGAGCCACAGAACTTGAGATTCCACTGAAGTCTTCAAATGTCATTGGTGACTGGTCAGTTCTTCTAGTTTATCCGAATGTGTTTACCTTGCAAGGTAGTGCATTTTAATTTATATACACATGAATAAACATTTCACTGAAAAAACACATTTACTAAATATTCCCTTTACCTATAAAGTAGTTGATGATGCTAAGCCACGCTTAGTTCTGTGCTAGAGCCACAGTATATGTTTTATTTTACATTCATTTGTTTTACATTATTGTGTAATTATTAATTTATACTTGTTTATTGTACATTAAATTCCTTGTAGCTGTAGTCATTATTGGGGTAGGAATTCCCTCAGGGAATTAGATACTTTTAAATAAATTATTGATTTTGAAATGATATAAATCAAAATTAATGATTTACGTTTTCAACAATTTTCCACTCTCATGTTTGCTGGCCAACTGGTAACGGAAATGTGTCAATGTGAGAATCATGAACGGAAAAAAAGTATGCTTGGAAAAAAAAAATGCTTCATGGTGAGATATAATAGTCTTTTTACTGAATGCCATTTTAGGGACTCCACAGAATGCATTAACAACGCTACCACTATATTAGCCACTATCTCTCTAATTTGATTGTGAATGTGTCTGTTTAGCGATATGTTCTGGAATATTGTGAAGGCTTTCTTTGGTAGTGGATTTCTTGGCACTAAATTTACTGTGTGCCATATCCAGCTGCAATAAAAATGTGGTTAAATGTTGTGAAACATGGAGCAAAACCACAAGTTCTGACAGAGGATGTTTGGGTTTCAACAGCCAAAAAACAGCATTACATTGACCAGCTAGGTCATGGTCAGGCTGAGAGTAGGTGGAGCCTGACAGTAAACCAGTGCAAAGACCAGAGAGTGAGGAAAACCAAGTATCGAGAAATGTAATATCTGAATACAGGTGCCAGTTTGCTAATGTGATGTTACTTACATAACTTTTGTGGTTTGGTCACAGTAAGCTTTATGTTACTGTATTTGAGGTTGAAAGTTTGAACTGTTTAGACATATAATTTTAAATCTAAAACCCTCAATTTGACACCTGAATATTATTTTGTGTGATAGTTATTTATTTAGTTTTGTTTGCATGTACAGACAATGAACTAGTAACCTTTAACAATCTTCAAGAAAAAGGGAGTCTAGGAGGTGCAAAGGTAGTCTTAACATCTAGACTGTTTCCATACATAAATGCATAGGACCTTGTATATCTTTACAAATCATATTTAAATATAGTACAAATAAGATGGACTAACTAAAGAAAAACTCTTACAGCCATTTCAGCTCAGGTTCAGCTTGAATTTTCAGCACTTTAGTGAGTATGTGAACTTCATTTGCTTTGTATGTGGTAATTTACAGGCTTTTAATCATTTGGATGTGGATTTGGACATTCTTAGCCTTGGGCTGTTCCTTATTCTTTATGAATAAAATGCTCATACAGAAATTCATAAAAAGGTCATTCAGTCTCTGTCTCATTCTTTTTCAGTTTGGTTTGAGACAAGATTATGTATTATTCGTAATCTTATTATTCTTATTCTTATTATTCTATTCACAAAATTTGAACAACTACTCCTCCTCTGGCTTTTAACGTGGAACCACGAAACTCAACAGCATCGTTGGACCTATAGCCGACCAGGTTGCTTGTTATATTTTATTGCCATCTTTGCATGGCCTCCCTATACAACCTTTCTGCACTGATTATGAATAAGTGCTATGTTGAATGAAAGATAATTAAAAATGTTTTTAAACTTTGTTACCCACTAGGCTGATCACTGATTTCTATGTCTGTCACTAAATGAGATGGGTAGTGTTTTAAAATCCTCATTCATTTTGCACATTTTTTGAATGGTGCTACTACTAGTAGTCTGTGAAGTACTGTAAGTTATTCCCCTCATCAATATTTAATCTCTTAATTAATTTGTCATATGATGCACGGTACTACATGGATTGCTTGTCACAGAATGATATAGGCATGATTTGGTATTATTCTCATAAAGTCAGTGATATTATTAGCCTTTTACATTTGTGCTCTCTTTCATCATTTGGAATCCCGTCCAAGTCTACTAAGGTACTTTGAAATTCTCACACACCTTTTGTAACAAAAGGCTAATTGAGATCAAGTGTAGTCATCCCTGTGAAAGATCAAGTTCTTTAAGAAGGTTACTGGATTAGAGGGAATGAAACTACTCTCCTACTGTGCAGGAACAAGGTGCTATAATTTAAGAATCATTATTTCACATATATCACTTGTAGTTCATTGAGACAAGTGTAGACATTCATAAGTAAAACACGAACTTATATTCTAAATACGAATAATGAATGTAAGTGTAAATTTTTGGCATAACTCTTTACTACTAAGTTGTATGCAAAAGTTTAGGCACTCTTGGTTATCATGTCCTCTACAGAAACATACTGGAACTTAAAACATGTGGCCTGTACAAAAGTTATGCACCATTTTCTAATTTGTGTTTTGTTGTTCCAATGTGAAATTGTGCACTAAAATAAGAAATAAGCCTAAATCTCAGATTCTGAAGTTCAGTGTCCTTAATAAAATAGGATACACGTGAAAGTATTTCTTCGTAATCAGGATGAAAAACCAAAAGAAGAACATCAATAACTTTTATTTAAGATCGATATTCATTTACCAAAAATGTGTAGTGTGAAAGTATAGAAATATGCAAAGTTTACCACATCGGGCGTTAAATGAACATAGTTTAATATTACAACATTATACACTGAAAAGCATGTTTAACTGGATTTACTTGAAAATTGGTCTACATTTTTACCAGTCAAATTGCACTGCAGATCTGACATTGAGCAAAAATAATGAAGGACCAATAATCAGTCAGCCCTAAGTACAGACACCTAGTAACAGTTATCTGTGGTGGGGTGAGGTGTGGGATTTCTGAAACTCATTAATTAATACACGTCATGCAGTAGAAGACAGATGATGTTGATTCTAAATAAGTTAGTATGAAAATTGTATCATTCCAAAAAGTTCCAGTTGAAAGGTGCAGGTGAATGTGTAGTTCTGGTGTGTTAATTTTTTAACCTAAAGTTCTGGTTCATGTGCTATATCATGCTTTCTCTGCTCGTGAAAGAGTGCAGTTTTCTTCTTGCCATGGCCAGCTGTCCTCGTGAGTTCTGAGCCGTAACAGAAGAGATTACTAGAGTCACACTCCCTGGATGACTTCCATGCGCTCCAGCAGCCTACCCACACTCATTGTGACACATCAGAATATGAGTTTGGGGATTAACACTTGAGTGGAAAGCCAGTAAAACAAAGGGGAGGAAAACCCCTGTTATGCTTTAATTTGAAGAGAGACAAGCTGCATCACGAGTGTTTTGAACTTGGGGCCATTCTCCCCCTGAAACTGTAGTGACATATCTTTTTTTTTAATGAACCACAAAACCATCTCAGTAATGCACATTGTTGTTGCCTTTGAAGACTGGAGGTGTTAGATAACGAGAGATCAGAGAGGATCAGATGAGAAGCACGTGAAACAGGAGCTGCCACTCAGTCAAGGCAGGAGTCACACAAGCTCTGGTCATGGAATAATCCTCCTTTGCTTTAGAGTCTCAATGTAAGGCCACCCAGGAAAGCCTAAGCCACCTACAGCAGCCTCTGAGGTAAGCAAAATATTTAATGAGACTGAGAGAGTCTCTTGCCTTGGATTGAACTTAACCAGCTGCAAAGCATTCATCTCTCCTGGCACAAGGAAGCGTATCAAACAACTTGTTGAAAAAATTGGGATATTATTTTTGTGGTCATTGGAATCCCCCTACTGAACCTAGCTTTGTTTTTCTTACTGGTCATAAGAGCAAGTTATGATTTGATATTATTTGTTATTTCTATCCAACCAGAAATTATACTGTGAGTGTCTTTTTCTTAAAAAAAACCCAAAACATTTAATTTAACATAGAATCCTTATTGTTCTGAAATTTCTGAAATTGAAACATTATAGTCATTACATATTTTATATTCTATGTTTTAGACAATTTCTGTTGGTCTATTCATGATTAAATGTCTGCACAGTGTAAACAGCAAGTGACTTGTGTTATGGCACAGTGTGATTCACATGGTTAAATCCTTTTATCTATAAAGAGGGAAGTAACAATGACATAAACAAGATTAACATTTTGGTGTATGTAAAGATGGATGCAGTGTTATTGATAACATTAGATGTTAAAGGATAAATTATGTAAGTCCATTGTGCCCAACACTAATGTCACTCATAAATAGGCTAATATGGCAGGATTTGGAGATTGAGGAGCATAAGCTTTTTGCAAAGTAAAGTTAATAGCATTTCTATCTCAAGTTTGGATAGGACATTTAAAAAAAGACCAATAATTAAAGACTTTGTATATACTGTGAAAATACCTACATAAACAGCAAACCTTATTACCATTAAATGTATTATGATCTTTATTAACTTTGAAAATTGTATAAAATATTGACCAAACTGTGAGAAGAAACATTAATATCACCATTAAGTAGATCAGCAATCATGAAGTCTTGACTCAATGTTGCAGAAATATAGTAAACCTTGTCATAGTGTAATCATGCTGGGCTAATATGATGTCATATATGTGGAGGAGAAGTGTTTTGCTAATTGAATTAAACAATACTGATAGCTTAAAAGTATGGCTAGAACATTAGAATTGTTGTTTTTTTCTGTCGTGAAGAATTAAATGCAATGTTTTCCAGCACACTTATAGTAGGTAAAATAATTTTCTTAATTTGATGTCAGTGAGCCAATACATTGTAGTAATTTTACCACCTTTTTATCATACAAAGCTCTACCTGAATGCAGTACTTCCATTTATGTTGGGATATAATGACTTAGTAGTTCTGTTAATCCTTCTCAGGACTGATCATAATTCTGGGTCTGTTTGATTTCCAGTAATGATAATGGTTCTTTACAGGAAGAGGTAATTCTGAGGGCCAGTAATGATCAGTAACCTATTGATTGTCCTGTAACATAGGCTCTGAGAAAGCGGGGCACCTGACTGTTGTGGTACTTTAACTGCTGCAGCCTCTGGCATGTGTCAGATGGAAGAAGGAAAAAACTGTACTTAGCCTGCATCACGAGCCTGATGAGAGCTTTGAAGTAGGATATAGGACAAAACTGATTGATAACTTAGTGTGCACAAATATTGAATGAAGGCCAGTAGAGACTGAGGTTGAACCACCGATAGTAAGCCATTGACTGAAAATATTTCAGTATTAAATATCCTTGGATCTACATTTGCATACATTAATATGCTGATTCTACTGGCATACATAAGGCGGATACCACCTCAGATACTCAGACCACATCTCTGTTTTACTAATGCCAGCATTCAGGCCACTTGTCAGATGATCAAGACTGGTTCTGAAACAAGTGAAAATCTTGCCAGCAGGAGCCATCTCTGCTCTTCAGGATTGTTTTGAGCACACTGACTGGACAAGAAAGACACGTATGTTAGAATGCTGTTCATAGACTTCAGCTCAGCATTCAAAACCATCATTCCTCAGCACCTGATCAGAAAGCTGAGCTTGCTAGGACTGAACACCTCTCTCTGCAAGTGGATTCTGGACTTCTTGACTGGGAGAACTTGGTCTTTCTGAATCAGTACAAATACCTCCAACACCACTGAGCACTGGAGCTCCTCCGGGCTGAGTGCTCAGTCCACTGCTGTTCACTTTCCTGACTCATGACTGTGCAGCATTACACAGTTCCAATCACGTCATCAAGTTTGCAGATGACATGACTGTGGTGGGTCTCATCAATGCGAATAATGAGTCAGCTTAAGCCTCCCATACACCTAACGACTTTGAAAAGATTCTGAAAAGATTTTTAACAGACTAAAGTCTGACACCATCTCACATCTACAGACTTTTTAATCACAGTCTAGTCGCAGGCTTAAGATTTTGGAAAGACTGTGGATTTTGCAGGGTCACTAATTTAAAGACTGCAACTAGATTCTTTTGA
Source organism: Crenuchus spilurus (assembly GCA_036984385.1). Taxonomy (NCBI): domain Eukaryota; kingdom Metazoa; phylum Chordata; class Actinopteri; order Characiformes; family Crenuchidae; genus Crenuchus; species Crenuchus spilurus. The sequence goes on from BRDA01093131.1 coordinate 9,710, forward strand.
GATTACTTCCCATCAGCTTTCGTTTTACATAGAATGAATGCAATAAAGAGCATAATTATTGCAAAATGTGTATTTATTAAAGCTTTCATTGTATCAAAAATAACGCACAATAAGACAACGTAGTGCAAAATCTAAATATAGTAACATACATTACAGATACAGAGCTATCAGAGCTCAAAATACTGTCAACATATGATTCACATCCATGCATTCCTGTGTCTGCATGCTCCTCATTTTCTTCAAGCTGTTGGGGAAAACATTAACTTTTAAGATGAAAATTATTGTTAAATAGCCCCATTCAGTAGTGTTTAGTTAGCTTTAGCATAGCAAACACACCTGGGATTTTGAAGGCTTCACCAATTTGTCCACTTTTTTCCTTTTTGTCTCCGTTGTGTAGTAAATGGTAAAACACTCTTGCTCGCTCCATTAGGTCCCTTTTTTCTACAGTCCAGGAGAACCGTAGTTTCCGAGCTCTACCCGCTAGACATTCGTGTATTTACTATTTGCCTTTGCGGCTTTCCGTAGCTCTCCTATTGGTTCCCAACAGTATTTGCTCGGGTCAACCAGGGGTGAACTCTTACGACTTGCGATAATATTAAACATGTTTGATTTTATCGGAACGCCTCGACGCGAAAAAAAAAGACTGACTAAAACTTTCAGTCCTGACCACCTTAAACTTAACGATTGAGATGACGCGACTGCAACTCGACTCTAGCAAGACTCTCGTGATTTTAGCCCAACTTTGAAAATTTGTCTGCAACTGTAAAATCGTGTGAAAGTCGTTAGGTGTAAGGTAGGCTTTACAGAGATGAGGTGTAACGATTAATAGACTAGTTCAGAGTCAATAACCTGAAAATGTTGACAAAAGTAAAGAGATGGTTGTTGACTTTGGAAGAACACAAGAGAGACCACTCTCTTCTGCGGGGATTGTCAAAAGCACCAAATTCCTGCCATCCCCTGTTCTCACCACCTTCTATAGAGGAACCATAGAGTCAATCCTTAGCAGATGCATTACTGTGTATTTTGGGAATTGCACTGCATCTGACCACCTAAAATGGTTATTTAAATAATTATAGCCAATGTCACTTTTTATCGCTAAAAAACTGTGTCTTGACTTCAGCAGAAGTAACCATAGTTCATATCAAATGAAAAGTATGTTTTGACCACTGAGACTGTTTTGAATATTTCTTATGACTGTGTTTAATAACCAGTGTGCTGCTCTTGGCCTCTTTCTGTTCCTCGCTTGGCCTGTTCTGTAGCCACAAGGCTAAATGCGTAAGATTAATCACATGCCACTATTACGGAACAGACCTGGGATGAGTTACACAAAGAAGCCTTCTTTTGAACCCTCTCTTTCCGTGACTGAAAAAAAAGACTGAAACGCTCATTTTTTAAAAATTGTATTAATGCACACTGCATTTCCAATACATTAAAATTAATCAATAATATGACATGGCTAGAGATTGGCCCTGCTACTAACATCATAGCTTTTAAAATAATTTAGCATCACTGATGCACTTTATCAACAAATTTTGTTTTGTGATATATAGTGAATTTTTTGCAAATATTGTGATTTTTTTGTGTGTTTCTAGCCTAAGATTGATGTTGTTCATGACCCAGTGCTTCAGTAACACAAGTTATTGATTAGGGTGTGTGCATGTGTCTCTTTTTAGGGTGCATATTCATTCACAAGACAGATGTGAGTCACATAGAAAAATGATTGTGAACCATAAAATCTGAAAGATCAGATCAAAAAATTGGAATTAAGCAATGAGGCTTACAATATGAATATAGTCTTAGATGTTTGTTTTAAACATTATTACTTCTTTACTCCCCACCTCCCTTTCTTTGTCTCTTGTTCTCTTTCTACCTACTCTCATTTACTGTACGTCAAGACAGTGTAATACAGGTTTCAGTCAGCGAGGTATCAGATGCCTTCTTCGATGACTCTGCACGAATATGTGTTGCTGCCTGTCATTTGTTCCTACTCGTTTGATGAATGTTCAAGTTTTCTGAAATCTGAGAAACAATCATTGTACTTCTTGGTACTTTTAGCTATGAAGCACTTCATGAAGGTTCATGAAGCAAGCTTATGAATCTCATTGTTAATCAAGGTCCTGACAGCCATCTTTGCAATGTCCATGCACAGTTATTCCAGCCATATAAGACCATGCTCCATTTTTTTAATGGGAAGAGACCTCTATACACAATGCTAAAAGCCCGTTTTTAAAACATATCTGAAATGTCTGATTAAATCTGACCAAGACTATATTAATAGTTTACAGTGTTTCAAATAATGCCTTAAAAACCTTTTGTTGACATTTCCAGGCTTTTCTGGATGCCTTTACCAGCAGGCTGATTGATTCTTTTGGTTGAAGGTTGAGACTTTGTGTGAATCAGACAGCATGTTGAACATTACAAATGTTCCAATTAATTTTAAACTAGTGACTGTTCTGCTCATATTTTGATGTCTGATGTAACAAAATTGTCAGTATTTGTGCATTGACATTGTTTTTAGGATTTTGAAAATTTATGTATGTATGTATGTGTCCACTGTGTGGATCTTTAGAAGCCTGTAAACAACAACTCATCTACAGTATATGTGCTCTGCATTCTAGGCAAGTAATAGTGCTGGAAACAGATGCCTAAAAATTAAATAAAGTTATGACATCAAAGGAAATTATACAGTGTATCACAAAAGTGAGTACACCCCTCACATTTCTGCAGTTATTTAAGTATATGGGACAACACTAACAAAATGACACTTTGACGCAATGAAAAGTCTGTGTGCATCTTATATAGCAGTGTCAATTTATTCTTCCCATAAAATAACTCAATATACAGCCATTAATGTCTAAACCACCAGCAACAAAAGTGAGTACACCCCTTAGAGAAAGTTCCTGAAGTGTCAATATTTTGTGTGGCCACCGTTATTTTCCAGAACTGCCTTAACTCTCCTGGGCATGGAGTTTACCAGAGCTTCACAGGTTGCCACTGGAATTTTGCCAATGGAATTTTCCAGTCCTCCATGACGACATCACAGAGCTGGCGGATATTTGAGACTTTGCGCTCCTCCACCTTCTGCTTGAGGATGCCCCGAAGATGTTCTGTTGGGTTTAGGTCTGGAGACATGCTTGGCCTGTTCATCACCTTTACCCTCAGCCTCTTATATAAAGCAGTGGACATCTTAGAGGTGTATTTGGGGTTGTTATCATGCTGGAACACTGCCCTGCGACCCAGTTTCCGGAGGGAGGTGGTCATGCTCTCCTTCATTATTTCACAGTACATATTGGAGTTTATGTGTCCCTCAATGAAATGTCACTCCCCAACACCTGCTGCACTCATGCAGCCCCAGACCATGGCATTCCCACCACCATGCTTGACTGTAGGCATGACACACTTATCTTTGTACTCCTCACCTGATTGCCGCCACTCACGCTTGAGACCATCTGAACCAAACAAATTAATCTTGGTCTCATCAGACCATAGGACATGGTTCCAGTAATGACGTGTCTTCAGAAAACTGTTTGCGGGCTTTTTTGTGTACAGACTTCAGAAGAGGCTTCCTTCTGGGGTGAGAGCCATGCAGACCAATTTGATGTAGTGTGCAGCGTATGGTTTGAGCACTGACAGGCTGATCCCCCACCTCTTCAGTCTCTGCATCAATGCTGACAGCACTCCTGTGTCTATCTTTCAAAGACAGCATTTGGATGTGACGCGGAGCACGTCCACTCAGTTTCTTTGGATGACTAACGCAAGGTCTGTTCTGAGTGGACCCTGCTCTTTTAAAATGCTGGATGATCTTGGCCACGGTGCTGCAGCTCAGTTTCAGGGTGTTGGCCATCTTCTTGTAACCTTGGTCATCTTCATGTAGCGCAACAATTCGTCTTTTAAGATCCTCAGAGAGTTCTTTGCCATGAGGTGCCATGTTGGAACTTTCAGTGACCAGTATGAGAGAGTGTGAGAGCTGTACTACGAAAGTGAACACACCTGCTCCCTATGCACACCTAGTAACACTAACAACTCACATGACATTTTGGAGGGAAAATGACAAGCAGTGCTCAATTTAGACATTTATGGGTGTAGACTCTTAGGGGTGTACTCACTTTTGTTGCCGGTGGTTTAGACATTAATGGCTGTATATTGAGTTGTTTTGAGGGAAGAATAAATTTACACTGTTATATAAGCTGCACACAGACTACTTTTCATTGTGTCAAAGTGTCATTTTGTCAGTGTTGTTCCATGAAAAGATATACTTAAATATCTGCAGAAATGTGAGGGGTGTACTCACTTCTGTGATACACTGTACACTGCATGAATCTTGAGACATTTGTTTATGGAATATGCATTGTGTTGTATGGCATAGAAAACAATTTATATTTACTTTTAATTTACTGTTGTCAGTTCTACTTATGAAAAATGAAGAAATGTTTAGAAAAACCACTGTCGATAGTAAATATCATGGTTATATTTGTGTTATAGACATTACAAATTCTGGTTCACCAACAGTGTAAACATTTTTTGTTTATCACACAGTGACTTGGCTTACATATCAGTGAATACATTTTACACATATTTAGAAAAAAATCTGATATGTTTCTCTTTGTATTTTAAGGACATGGCGTGTAGAAGACATTGATCTTCTCTCAGGTGTTGGCCATCATGCTTCTGAGTCTAACCTAATGCCTTCCCTTTCTGCTTCATCTGCCATGGATGGGCAGAACTATCCACATTCAGAGGGATCGCAGCTGGATGCTGGAATTTTCGGCATAGTTCCATCAACTATGCAGGTAATTTCATGTGGATCATATGTTGACTGCTGACAGATTATCGGTTTCAGTGGAAATATTGCAACATTGAGGATGTCAAAGGGGAAGCTTGCATTACAAAACAGAAAAAGCATATTTCGTATCACTTGTTAAAAAGTGTCAGAAAGTATCGCTCATTAAAAATTGTGCGCTTCTTCCATTACAGTGTAGCAAGGATGCAATGTTATTTTGGTATAGTAGTATGAGGCCCTGTCTTGTGATGCACAGCCAATCCCATTGTGTTGATAAAGAGCATGCATTTTTAAAAAAGCAAATCAATAATTTAAATTGAAGGAAACCTTCAACACATGCCTTTTCATTCATTATTGTCATTTGCAGTATTGTCTAAGTTAATTTATACTGCTTTGTCTGTAGCAGCATTTCGTCATCTAACATTTACAAGCTGTTATCACTAAAATCTAAGATCATTTAGCTCTAGCCAAAACCAGGAGTACAGACATTGTTGCGGAGGCATGACGTAGTTGTGGTATCACAGTCATTCCAACACACAACATACACAGTTTCTGATAAGTGTATGTAACCATCTCAAGTCATCTGCTACAGGACATGTTTTCTTCTGTGGGTAACATAAATGGTTATTTTTGTGCACAACAAGGTTTTGTTTTACATTGGCATTTAATGCTATAGCAGCAGCACTGCTTTGTGAGAGCCCATTTATGCATTTGGTTGTTTAGTTAGCACTTTTTAGAGAGAATTAGTTTTGTAAGGAGCCATTTTGGTGTATCAGGTTCAGTTGTATTGCAGTTTGACACTTTGACCCATCAACTTCACTTAGTAATATTCATCAGTCTCACTTCCTTTCCTCCAATAAGCATGTTTTCTGTTTCAGGGCCAAATGTACTCCTGCACACCATGGACTTTTTCACAGCAAGCTTACAACCTGAGCTGGCCTGTGCAATCTGGAGATCAGTAAGTACTGTCATATATCTTGTCATCTTTGAGCTTGCTTCAGTATCTTCATCATCATTCTAAATGTACAGAGGCAACATCTCTAAATGCAGGTTTAAATGCTATTTCTGGGCAGTATCACTGCTGGGTTAATTGTGTTTGTATTGGAGTATACCACATTACAGTAATGGGAAATGCTGCAATGTGATCGATGGATTTTCATAGAGGAATGAACTTAGGTCAGATGTTACTATTCCCTATTGCAGCACACCTGAAAATTTTTATAAAAAAGAAAAAAGGGACTGAAAACTATTGGCCAAAACTTCATTATTTTACTAAAGTAGGAGTGGATGGCTAACCCACTTTCATCTTGTTCAGAAGTTGTTTAAGGACTTACTGCAAAGCAGTAAATACAGTCATTCAGGCATAAAAAGTACATGCACATGTGTGCATTAAGCTGTATGTTTCACTGTATTTTGGTATTACTAAATAAAGTTGTGTATGATAAGGTCTAGCTGTAAAATTACGTAAATTTAACCTGCAATGTCATTAATCGTAAGGTTTATCTTTAATGCATCTAAATGACCAAATTCACATCTGCTTGGAATATGCGTGAGAATTGCGGTTAAATAAATGGTTCACTTAAAAATCATATACAGTGGAACCTTGACCTAGCGTTTTATTTGTTCTGTGACCGAGCTCATAACAAATTTTTTTGTTATATGTTTTTAAATAAGAAAAATGTACTTTATAAATAGCAAATAATGTATTAAAAATAATAATACATAATAAAAGAGAATGTAAAAGAATAAACTGGTTTTATTAAGTGCCTTACTTTCCTCACTTTCACTTGCCTGTTCAAAGAGGTCTGTGTCTTCCTCCCTTTCAAAATATTTCAGAAATGAGTGAGAGAAATGTTGTTGCACAGCACCAATGCACAAACTCTTCTTCTCAGCATTGTGTGCATCCTAGTGACTCCTAATGGCAGGTGGCATAAACTCACTTGCTCACTCGTAACTCACATCTCGGCCCGCATCATAAAGTAAAAATTCTACCAAAAGGCGGCTCATATCTTGGAAAATCTGTAAGTTGATTCACTCGTAAGTCAAGTTTCCACTGTATACACAAATTTTCACTTACCTCAAATGTAGTTAGTAAAGAAAGATAGACTATGTTTTTTTAATTTCAGTCTTCAGTTGCAGTTAGAGGATTATGAGTATTCTGAATTACATGCAGTGATTCATAGCATGTATGGGTGGGGCATGAAGTGAGTTATACAGAAATGGTCCCTGCTTTATGTACTGCCTGCCATTGAGTTTTGGTGTATTTTCAAATTAAGGCAACTAATTTTCCAATTAAGATCTCAACTATCTAGAGATTGAGTGTTTGTTAGCAATGTTTGTTAGAATTTTAACACAAGTCCATGATGCAAAAAAGCTAGGAGTATATTTAATGTTTATACACTTTACAAATGTTAAATATTATCTTAAATTCTGAGTCTGATTCACCCTCATATACGCATTCAGACACCTCTGCAAACATCTGTAAATGATGCTCACAAATTTTTGTAGTGTCAAATCTTCAGTCTCAGACCTTATTGTTTTATTCGTTAGCTGATATGTTGTGATTACTGATTTATCAAAGTAAAAAAAGGGTTCAAAGTAACCTAGGAGCCTATGATCACTGTTACCAGTGATTTTTAAAGGTATTAAAAGGGTATAGATTATCTCCTATAATCAAATGTAGCGGTTTATGTTTTAATCCAACATATATTTATTGAGAATATGTTTCCTTGGTGTGGTGTCTTCATAGATTGAGAATGTTGTGACATGAGAGAGAAGCTTGTTTATGCTCATCGCCAAACAGTCCCACCAGACAGAGAGGTGTAGCCCACTGCTGTGGTGAATTGCTGACTTTCATCTTTTTATAACTGGGTGAAAAGTGACTTTGAGGAGGTTGTTCGGGAGCCTTCTATGAACTGTTGTGGACATCTTTAGGATACAGATTTGAATACTATCACACTTGAATATTTTATTTTTCTAATCCAGTATCAACATTCAAGTGAGTATATTTATAAATGTCTAAAAGTGGTTTGAAGTATCTGATTGTGATTCTGAATTTTTCTGACGATGCTCCCCTAATCACAGGAATGTCGTGAATGTTTGACTGACACACCCCTGCCTTTTGCCTTATTAACAGAGGTATTGCATTTCCGCCATGCTACTATAAAGAGTACTTTATATCTACCGTGCCCTTTGTATGAGGACATAGAAATAAATATATCAACATGTATGTTAATATCAAAAACATCATGTTAATCATTAAGCAGTCTATCATTTATTTGATAATGAAGTAATTTAATTGCACGTTCATTGGGTTTAACAGAATAGTAACAAACCAAAGAGGAACAAGGAAGCCTTTAAAAACACAATAAATTAATACACAGATAGCACTTGCACTTTCACAATGGCAGTAAAAATGCCACAGTCTGAAACATACTGCATGTTATTTGGCTATTTACACTATCATATTATACTTTTAACAAAAAGGGGATGCATCTAACAATTTTGTCATTAACATAACTTTAAATTTGGGTAATATCATAGCATTGCATATAGATGGCTGGATGGCCAGTTGGAAATTGGTGTGTTTATCAGGCTGTTTCTTAGTGTGATCCAAGAGAATGTAAAACATACATTGAATAGCTGAGAATATACATTTTAAAGGGGAATTTCAAAATGGGTTATTTGAGTAATTATGACAACATTAAGCCACTGGAATGGCTGTTGTGTATACTTTTGGTTACTTACATAATTTTACTAACATACACTGACAAAGAGACAAGTGTATTTATGTCATTTATATAACTTGAAATTTAGACAACATATGAATATATATTATGCAGATGCAGGGCTCTAGACTAACTTTTTGCACTGGTTGCACTGGTGTGCCTACATTTTTTTCTTAGGTGCACCAGCACAAAAGTTAGGAGCACCCAAATTTTCAACCGCATCGCATTTAACACCACAGTTTTACAGGTTCACTTTTTTTTCCAATTGCTGTCCATATAGGCAATATTGACTTGTAAATGATTAACTAACAATCTGGTCAACATAAATTTCTTTATTTGAAGCAGAATTCTACAAGAAAGGTAACTTACTGAAAAAGTGTTGGTGCTTAAAGTGCTTCATAGAGCTGAAATTTTAACTTAAAACATCTCAACATAAATGAAATTTGAAAAAAATCTAAATTAGCAGCAAATGCTTTCTTTGAGGCAGCATAAATTCCTAATTAAACAAATAAAAAAGATAATACCATTTACTTCCCAGATCAAGAGTTTATAATGTAATCTACCTTTTAATTTTCATTTTATAATATTTCAGTTTTTTTTTTATTTTCAATTATAAGAATGTTACATATGGTTAATGCAATAACGACACGGTAGGCATAGGCTACATGACATGGCTTACCGTGGGCATGGGCATGCTCGACCTCAATGTTGTCCAATCAGTATGTTCACCGGTCTTCCTCTCCGCAAGATAAGACCGTACACAATGGCGCATTCCTTTGTGGCGATATCTGTCGCCGTCGATCAGGAATGCCATGTACGCACTGTTCGCAATTTGCCCAGACGTCTTTTTTTCAGTGCATCTGCGATGTCTCCTATAAATTGGGCGCAGGCGACATCATTGCTGTACGTCGGGTTTACGTTCAAGGCATTTTTCTTCTGAAGAATTATTTCGGACTTGATCTTAGTGAATGGAAGTTCTTCTTTTGCAATATTGTAGGCAACATTAAACTTGATTATCATCTCAGCCTCGTCTGATGATCTGTTTGCTGCTGCCTGCCGCTGAAAGGCAGCGGGGAGAGGGGACACTTGGGCAGCACATTTATCCTGGCATGTAATGTGTTTTATGGATGCATTGTGCTTTTTAGCGTTTCAGTTTGAAATGTATTAGAACCAGTCACGAATGCACTATTGCCGGCCATGGTCTTTCCACAATCTTTACAGTAAATGCAGTGCATTATATTATCAGCTTTACTGTATCTTAGCCAGGGAAACTGGTCAAGCCACAGTCTTCGAAATGTATACACTTTCCCCCTTTTATTTTCAGTGGGTTCTGGCTCGGAGCCGATCGTATGTGGCTCATTATCTGATGTCGTCTCTGGACCAAGGCTCGACATAACCTGGGAGGTCGATGGCTCTGTGTCAGAGCATTGGTTATGATTTTCAAACGAATCAGACCTTAACATTCTTAACGAAAAAGTTGTCAATTGTTCTTTTCATCTTCTCTCATCATCCGTGGCTACATTCACATACAAACGTACAGGAATATCTGAACCACGGCCAATCAGGGGGGGTCCTGCCCTTCACTCTCTCTGATTGGTTTAGACCACGATGTGGGTCTAATATGTCTATTGTTGAACCACAGGTAGACTTCAGAGTCGCGGATACTTTTTTTTTCCCTTCGAGCGGCTGGACGCACCGGTGCGACCTCAAATTTTTTTTAGTCGCACCATTGAGAAATTAGGTCACATGTGCGACCAAAATTGGTCACACTCTTGAGCCCTGAGATGGATAGATGGATAATATAATAGCATCATAATTAATATGCAAATAATTAAACTGAAATTAGTTAATTATTTCAGCTTACAGGGAATAGAAAGCTGAATTGAGGATAGGAATGTACCTGTTGGTTGTGTGCCCTGTTTACTCACCACACTGGTCAGCAGAAACGGCTGAATATTTATAGAAGTCATAGAAGCAATAGACTTAAGTAAATTGACACATACTTGGAGTGGGTGATCTGGTTGTGTATGTGTAAAGGTTACTTTGTTCAAGTGAGAAAAATTGCAGTCTCAGTTCTAAGATGAATAATGATTTGACGATTTGTGGTTGATGCTAGCGTCATTCTCCATGATACATCCTGTCTGCCTACATGCTCTGATGGAAAAACAGCATGTAACGTTCAGAAACTCTTCAGGTTTTACTGTATCTGAGTGCGAAGTTGGGGGAGTGCTGAAAAATACATGAACTGTTTAAAGTACACAAGTAGTACTTTTGAATGGGTATTACAATATTGAATATTCTGGTGACACTTCTGAAACGACAAGCTGATAAAGCTGCACCATCCATGTGGTCTCTTGAGCTGTTTATGTCAGCCAGTGTTTGCTTTGAATGATGTTTCTAGATATACAGGCTTGACCGGAGTAGTGCTGTTGTGCCACTTGAAGAAGTTTTCATTACATTCTCAATGAGCTTTCAAGTAGTGCTTTTCATAATATAGAGTATGCATTATTGTCACATGTTATTGCTGTTTAGTTGTATTATTTATAGATATTGATAAAGGCATAGGTTTCTATAAGCACATAAGCTTACTTTTAAGCACATTTATCTTGACAAAAAGAGAGTATCATATATCTTAATCTAGAAAAATGCTATGACATCCTGACATTTCTGATGCTACTCAGACATTGCATGTATTTGTTAAATACCATCATGGGTGCACTTGATTTAACATAATGAAGTATGGAACCAAACCTGATATTTTGAATACATACTATCTAACTAACATAGTAACATACTAACTAATACTGGAGTGCCAGTGGAAGTTTGGAAATAATTCAATCAGCATTCTTATACAGAAAATCACTACTTACTGTACACTGCTCAAAAATAAGGAACACTTAATCATCACAGTATAACACCAAGTCAATTAATAACTTCAGGTATATCAATCTGAACAGTTAAGAAACATAAGTGACTGTGAATTAATTTCAAATGCTTTGGTGCACTCAAAAGTCAACAAGACAGCCCTCAAAAAGGGAATGGTTTTGCAGGGACTAATCACAGATAATTACGGTACTCTCTACTTATCTTTCCTAACTGATTCATCTCTAGTTTTGCATTTTGCTTGTGTCCTTGTCACTACTGGTAACATGAGTACCTGCAACCCATTTCATTTGGGACAAGTTGTCCAGTTTCTCCAGGATGGCAATATACATGCCATACTCCCTTCAACATCATCCAGCATGGCTGGTTTGACAGTGGGTAAGTGATGGTGGAAGGCATGTTTTTGAAGGGTTGCACAAACCTTCGTGTGATAGCCAGTTGCACCCTGGCTACTGCTAGGTTCTGGGATAAAGTTCAGACCTTATGGTGATGCAGTAGGCCCTGGGTTCCTCCTGGTGCAGGGCAATGCCCAGCCTTGTTGTTCCTGGATGATGAAGGCATTTATGTCAATGACTAGCCCTCACATTCCCGAAATGTGAATCCAATTGAGAACCTCTGGGACATCCAACACTGCCAAGTAGCACCACAGACTGTCCAGGAGCTCAGCTGATGCCCTGCTCCAGGTCTGAGAGAAGAATTGCACAGGACACCATCCACTATTTTATCAGGAGCATCTGAGTAAATAAACATTGTCCACATAAATACATTTAAGTCTGTTTTTCTCAGGTGGCTGTAAAAATAATATACCGACTGTATGCAGTGTACCAAACTGAGATTAGTTATATTGAGATTGATCACTTTCACCCAACACTAGCTCTTAGTCTAGTTTAGAACATTAGACTGTGTGTTACCTTGTCAAAATGTTTCCCTACAGAGTTGAAGCAGCCTGGTGTTTTTGTCAATGACCTGGTAGCTGGTTCTTATATTACTCCACTCTGTTATGGTCATAAAGGTGGAAATAAGAGTGTGCTGCTTACTCAGACAGTAGAAGGGGGCTGGAGATATTCAGGCCATGGGCAGAGCATTCCGGGAAAGACTCGCTATTCCAGGGGCACGCAAAGAGGACACAACATAACAGTGAAGATTAGAGTGGCAGAGCAGATTGTGTTAGTGGAATGTAGCTGCTGCTGTGTGCCAAAGCCTGCAGTGACACAGTTGGATCAGGAGAGGGGGTTTTCCACAAATATCTCCACTACAGTCTTCAGGGAGCCATAGTACAGTTGTATGTTGAACATTTTCATAACAAAAATACCCCTAATTTGTAGGAAAACTGACCAAAGTAAAACTGGACAACCCTTGCCTTTGTAAAGTGCATTTAACAAAAGATCCAGCTTTTGTTTTTTAAACTGAAAGACGGGTTAGGTTTAGGAAATCCCAATTACATATAGACATGTACTTTCAATACATACAGTATATAGGGAACATATTGTTCTTACTATTTAGGTACACTTCAATAATACATACAAATTTACAGGAACACTTATAGACTCATCAGAGAGAGAGAATAGCAAATATTTTAATTACTTGAAAAAAGTTTTATTGATTTCTGTGTTCTTTATTATTTATTGATCTTTATGTAGTTACATATCTCTCATTATTGCATTATTTTTAAAGCTGAAGTGACACACTGCTGTCTATAGTGATCAGACAACTATAGTAGAAATTATAGTAGAAATAGTATAGCATTCATTTCTCCAGATTTATTTTTCAAAGACTAAAGATGTCTTTATAGTTTGTGTATTTATATATTAATAAATGCATTAATACTTGGACACTCCTTGAGTTGGTGGCAATGTTGAAGTGGAATCAAGTGACATGAACTCAGAATGTCCAGTGAATCAGATCCAGACATTATACAAAGTTGAACTTTCACATATATAGCTTGCATCCGGAGATGTTAATTCTTGTTTGTTCTCAATAGAGGGAAATGTTGCAGGTATGAGGTGGCATCTGTGTACAGCTTGTAGGAGGCTCCACATGACATACTGCAGAAATCAGTTTTTTACACATAATTGATGGCGGACAAGGCTACTGACTCTTCTGTAATGATGATTTTTGCATCAATATTAATATTTTGTGTATTTTCTTCTATCCATAATTTCAATTATAGCATAGAAAGGGAACTCAATACATCATCCACTGTGTATTCTCTGGAACAGTACCTGCTCTATTCACTCAATGTCTTTTTTGAATCTTTTGAATCTTTTTGAAGACTATTTTTAAGTGAATGATTTTATGGATGATGTACAGTACTTGTATTTTGTGGTTAATCTTTCTTACCAACTAGAATTTTCATTTCAAGAGTACAGATGAATTTCTTAATAACATATTGATTACTCATCCTGTGCCTGTACATATGTGGTCAAAGAGAAACTAAGCCCACTGTAGTGGTTTTTGTTTTGAAATCACTCATGCTAAGGTGCAATTCACAGTACAAAATTTCAGCTTGTTTTTTTATCTACTTGGTTGGCTTTTTATTTTGTTGTTGTTGTTGATGGCTAATTTGAAAGGTTTTGCTAATAACAGACCACATCACTAACAATAGCAGAGCAGGGGTAAGAATAAAACTTCTTTAAATACAACATGGTGATTTCCCAATCGGGAGTGGCTAAAGAGAGAGAACTGAAAGTAAATGTCACATGACGTGATCATGACTTGATAGGTAGTAACTTCATGTACGTCACATGCTCAAGAGGAATGGTGTACTGCTGTTGAGCTACAAATAGAGGAAATCTCTTTAGACTTAGGCTCATATTAAAGGTAAGGACTTTGTTAGTTTTACATTTTTGTCAACTTATATCTTCATCACTTTGATTCATGTTTATTAACTGTGTTTTCTGAATGTTTAAATGTCTAATTCTGAATGTTCTGAATGCTTTTTAATATGCCCAGGGTGGACTTCTAAACGTGGCCAAAATACTAACTGTAAAATATAGTTTACAACACAGAATTCTGATGAGATTAGCATAGTCTCGGTTAATAATGCTATGCCAATCTAAATAATCAAATTTACACAATCTGTATTAATAATGTTAAAATAATAATGATAACAATAATATAAAACTAATTGAATATCAGATTAACACAATATGGATTATTAAACTTAAACTATTTTAATGCTAATATTATCTAATTCATTCTAACCAAATACCACTATTAGCACTTTTCCACCAAAATAACTCTGGTTCTTGAACTGGTGCCGTTTGGGCTAATGAGAACCTTGGTGCTTTTTAGTGAACCAGCCCACATTTCCACTAGTTTTAGTTAAACCAAGGATACGTCACGGTGTACGTCATCAACAAAGCGGAATTATAAGCAAAGATGACGGAGCGCATCGACTACTTGCGAGCATTTGTGCTCTTGGGTTTCACTTCACAAGTCAAATCTAGAGCTACTTCTGGCCGAAGAAAGACGCTGAAGACTTCACTATTTACCTCTTTAGCTTATTTATCTCTTGCTCTCTTGAACGAACAAAACCTGCCCGAGCTAATTCCTCCACCAGCTTGCTGTAGAGTTTCTCCTTTCAAATACTCCCCTCAAGTTTCTCCTCAAACTCCAGAGAACACCAAATAGATAACAAAAACTGAGTTTCTTCAATGGACCACTGTATGCTAAGAGTCGCCATCTTCTTGCGTTGAGTGCGCAGGCGCGTTTGGTTCGCACTGAAAAACCAAGTATTTTTTGGTTCCCGCTGCGAACAAACGTTCTGGTTCGGGGCGGTATTTTTGTTGGTGGAAATGCGCAGAACGGAAAAGTGCTATATCTGGATTGCTATTTGGACATATTCTTTATATATTGACATAAATCATTATGCATTAAAAATAACTGTGAATATTGAAATATTGAAAATATCTACTTATTGTCTTTTGTTTTATTTGACTAACTTCTGCAATTATATTGTGATTCAGTATAGTTGTCATGGATATTTTGACTATGAAAGCATAAAGATTGGAATTCCCAGGCTTCCCTTTTATCAGTCTTACTTGTACTTCTTAAGGTTTCTGTTTTACTATTAGTGCCAAACGGGCATCCATTTTACATGTGACCAGCCAGAGGACATCATGGTATATGAGCTTTTTACCTTTTCAGCTGACATATATGTTCATATTTCATCTTTCAGGCAGCTTCATTCCAACATCACTTCGGAGATGCACATGGATGTTTTCAGCCATTTACCTGAACTAGATTTTTTGAGCAACGGAGACTTTTCTCAGGTATGTTGGCTGTTTCACTCTCCTGGAGTTTTCTGAATGAGTAGAGGATCCATGTTGTTTTGGTCACTCCCTGGTATCTGTAAACTGTACATGTGATTAAAGTCTCAACCTGTCTAGACACTATGAGGAGACACCCCTCCTTTTGAAAAGAGTTTTTGGAATGATCTCATTTGTCTCTTGTCTTGCTAGTTTAAGGAATGGTTGATCCAGACATATTTACTTATGTTCCCACACAACTCAGCTGTAGTAGATCAGATAAGACATGTTGAGTCCAAATTGTGCTTCTTTAGTTTAGAACTGGAGCTGCGTCCATTGCTAACATTAGTACTAAATAGTCACCCAACTAGTCTATCTTCTCTGTAAAAATACTTCACAAAAACTTCTCTCAACCCTCTCAGACTGTGTCTGGATCTATAAACCAAGGTGACTGTAGAGCTATAGTGTTTATTAGCAATGATAGACGCTCAACTAAAAAAGCAAAATTTGGACACCAGTCATGTCTTTGTTGATTGACTGTATCTGAGTTAATTAGAATATTGTGCAAATATGATTTTTGAGAGAATCATTGTTTTAAAATGAAAAGTTAGCACTGAATAATTTGGACTGGTTTTGTGCATAGATTGTGTAGAATGAAGCTTTAATTTTCTTAAGTGTCAGGTCATTGGTCTGAATGATTGACAGTAGAGAGTGGTATACTCTTTTTGTTTTCAGTCAGTAGTGACTGAATAAATATGTTTAAAAGTCAGTATCTCTTTCACTTTCTGTTTCTCCTTTGGATATAATGTCTCATTGTTTTGGTGAGCTCACCAAACATTACCTACTCCACCCCAGAATTTTCCATGCTTATCCTGAGAAAGAAATCTTATTTTGTCAGTTCCATCAACCTTCTCACTAACATGGACATTCCTCTTGAGGTTTTTGTTTATCACTTTTGGGGTTTTTGCATGTCTTGCACTCATACATGTGTGACATCAGTACTGTGATTTGTCTTGGCCACACTGCTTTAGAATATTCTCCCACCATTCACACTGTTCTAAAATACCCCCAAACTCTCACTGTTGAATAATCTTCTCCATATTTATACTGTTCTAGAATATTGCTAAGATAATCCTTTATTAATCCCACAGTGGGGAACATTCAGAATTGATGCACTGATGAACAACTTTTCTCACAATCACACAGCTCTAGATTATTCTGCACTGAGTCTTAGTGTTATGTAACTTTCTACTCATTCATAATGTTCTCCCCCTAATTTAATTGTTGTAGAACTTTCATGATGTTCTAGATACCTACATCATCTGATATCACTATACTACACCATGCTTCTGTTCTGTTATCATGCCGTTCTTGTTGTTTGTTGTAAAACAGCAACAAAAAATGTGGAACATATATTTGGATACACCAAAAATAGATTTATAAATAAATAGATAATAAAATAATTAATAATATTATTATAAATAAAATATTAGTGTTTTACTAATGTATTTATAATTTATAATATTTACTTTTACAATAATGTAATTGTTTTTTCTTTGAAAACCAAGACAAAAATACATTTAACCTATATAATTTATACAATGGCAGGAAAAACGTTAAACTTCCATTTCGGTATTGACCGAAAATTATAATTTTGGTGCATTCCTATTAAATATATGTTGACTGACAGCTTGCAAGCTACTACAATAATAGCCAATAACAAATAGCCTTTGATGTGTCCCATTGTATGTCCATTCTCCACTTATGAAAGGACATTCTGGTAGCCATTATACCTTAAGTAAATGACACAACAATGTAATGAACAAATACCTATGGGTATTTTTCTCTTCTTCAGTTACACAGATATAATGTGTCATAGATGATTGTCTTTCAGTGTATTGAGTATTACTGAATTTCTGTATTGCGATACTATCATAATTGTGGGCAGTGTATTATGATAGTATTGTGATTCCCACCCTTTTTTCCTTAATTCAAACACTTCTACAGTACTTTCCTTGTCCAAACTGTTCTAAAACATTCTTCCCATTTACACACTCTCAGAATAATCTCCACCACTGTTATAAAGTGGTCACCCTTGCTCACAGGATGCTCATGCTATTCATGCTGTTCAGGAATGATTTCCTACCTGTTCTCACCAGTCAAGAATGTTTTCCCTCATGGACAGTGTTCTAGAATGTTTCCCCTTTTCATGCTGTTCAGTATGTTCTTTACAGTTGTATTGTTATAGAGCATTCTCCTCAAATCATACTATTCTAGAAAGTGTCTCTCCCCCCATTCATAATGGCTCAATGTGTTTATTATCTTATTCTATATTGTAGCCAGCATTAAAATGTGGATGTTTGTTTGGTTGTTGGGTCAGTGTGTGTTAATGTCACCTCAAGCAGCCACCCCACCCACTTTCCTTTCCTCACATAACAAACCCAAATGAGACTGCTCTGCCTACACTGGCTTCAAGCACTGGAATGATAAATACCATGCTATATTTATGCACTGTGTTATTATGAAGCTACTAGGTACCTAAACATAGTTCAAACCTGCTTTAAGACATTAATGTCATGATAATAATGAGTAATAGAGGGTCTGAACTTTAAAGGGATGTGTGACTTGGGTCATAGCTCAACTAATAACTAATAGCTAATATTAACTAATAGACTTTACTGGATGTCATCTTTCTATTCAAATATTCCTTCAAGTAGCTTCGTTCATTTTAGTCAGTAAAGGTTTCAAACTGCTGGAAGAAAGATGAGGTCATGGTTGACCATGACTAATTCTGACCATGCTGACCAAAAGGAACCTCACACTGCCTCACCATCTTTCTCACAAGACTCGCATGCCTATAAAAACAGAGTAAGAAGAAGATGCACCCTCCGCAAATTTATAATCTGCATGGTTTATAATGATTTTACAGCATTTCTGACTTTTTTATTGATAATAAAATAAACCAGTGAGGTGCTGAACTTGGTTACATTTATGTTCTTACCGTATGTAATGTTTTTCATTTGTGTTTATGGCTTTTGAAAGTGCAACGCTCAGAACTTCCTCATATTGTTTATAGACAGAAGATGTTGTTGTGTACAGGATGTTCACCTGAAGAGTCAAAATCAAGACAGAAAACCACTCAGCCATTCTGCTCAGCCATTTCCAGCATGTTTTTATCTGTTCAACCAGTTTTTAGCTATTCAGTCCAGTTTGAATCAATAGCAATAGATAATGCTATTCATAATTTGTGCACAAGTTGTTCTATTTTCTCAAGTCATTTAATAATGAGCTTATGTTTAATAGCATTTAGAAATGCTTTCATACCAGTTGGTTACTAAATTGTGACCCTGCCAGGGAAAACCAGGTCAGTCTTTTTTTTTTTTTTTTCAAAATTAGTTTTTTCAAACTTTTTTTGTGAATTTAAGTTTTTGTTTTCAATCAAATATGTACTACAATAGATATCTGAGACTGTTATGTATCATTTACAGCAATAAAACTGAGTGGCTAAGTTTTGTCGCTAATGTGAGTGACACGATATTGACACGATATCTCAATAAGTTGCCCAGTGACTTTGGCCTAGTTTTCCCTGGCGGGGTCACAATTGTTTCCAGATTGTTCACAATTCCACAAATGTAGCCATTAGTAATTAAAGAAGAGCAGACTAAAACCCTTCATGTCATTTTCAGCAATTATGCTTAAATGTACATATGACACTGTAAATTTTGAGATCAGGTCAAAATTACCTAAAGACAACGAGAGTTGCAGCTGTGTACTTAATTTATATAAAATAAGAGGACTTCAGGACATTGGTAACTTCAAATCATTCATTTTGTGAGTGAAGACATTATTTATGAAAGAAAGTCAAAAGCACAAATGATGAATTAATTGCATCACTGTATTAACACAAACTATAAACAAATATTATGCACTGTTCCTAACACTCAATACATTAAAGAATACATAGGCAGTGGGAGAATGATGTACAGAGAGAAGCTATTTTTTCACCAATGACAAACTTTATCAATGATAAATGCAGAAAAATACATATCCAGTCCTCTCTGTGGAAAAAGAGCACCTTTATATCCATTAATGCTGCATTTTGGTGTTTTGGGATTACAGATTATTTGTAGTTCAGTTCCTTTCAATTAGGAAATGAATCCACATAATGAATAGTTCCAGCTAAGATCTCCATCAATGAAGAAAATATATTATAAGGTGGAGGCACCACCAGTGATATTTTTAGGATCTTGAAACATTGGGGGATTTAGCCTTGGCCCTAAACAGCTCAGGGAGTAGCAGGTCTAACGGAGCTAGCTAAAATACCTGAACGGGTATTCATAGTGTGTCTGATACACAGCGGCATAGTTATTCAATCATCAGCTAACAATACATATACATTTACCTCATTTTGATTTTTTTTTACAAGTCGACCAACAATGAAAAATTGTTTTTGTCCACTTTTTGGTGCTCTTTTAATTTTTTCTTACAACACCGACTCCCCATCAGCTGCTTCCACAAGCAAGCAAACGGTGAGCAGGGTTGCCAGGTCCAACAAAAATATCCAGCCCAAAGTCAGTCTAAAACATGCCCTTCAGAAGCTTAAACTAGCCCAAAATATATGTCTGTCACACATTTGAAGCAAATGGCAAAACAACTATGAGTGTACAACTTAGTATTTTGTTTATAAGGGATTTGTTATCAGTCCATCAAACCTTTTTCTTTTTCACAGTCCTTGCAATACCGCCTCCCGTATTTCCCAATTTACCTGGCATATTAGCTAGTGACTGTTTTCTCTTCACCTTCACTCTCTCTCTCTCTCTCTCTCTTTCTCTCTTTCCTTATACTGTTATGTTCTCTTCTTT
>BRDA01093131.1:30222-48395 GCA_036984385.1 Crenuchus spilurus
GATTGTACAAATTAGTAAACCATTACATTGGGGGGAAAAGGGGTGTTTTTGAACCATAGTGGGTTGGGTGACCGAGATTGTTCCTCGTTCCGAGTGGCAGTCACAACGGTCCAAGTGCCAAAAGTCCCGTTTATCTCGAACAAACTTTTAAGTCAACGCCCACTTTTGAGTTCCCACCGCCCCACACAAAAACCCGATGAAAATTTTTAATGGCACCGGCGGTTTTTTACCCACAACGGATCCTACAAAGAAGTTGTGCCGCCCGTTTACGTATATTCAACTGTATTCCTTCAAACTTATGTTGTTATTGTTTCTTCTCTTGTATTGTCATATGGGGGGTTACATTACCAAATGATTAAACATGTTAGTATTTTACCCAAAATTGATAATGAATAAAGAAAATTAACTTTAAAAGTTATTCATGAAAGATGTTTTGTAAATTTAAATTATGTGACTTTATTGGGGGGGTTATAGTGATTGGATCAGATTATTGGGGGGTCATAACCCTCCTATCACCCCCGCAAATTATGCGCATGCATTTGGCCACATTTAAAATCTGGGAATATTACCATTCAAAGAAAATCAATAAAAAATCATAAATGTTACTGACATGGATACAAATGAATAGCCACAATGAATAGTAGGGCTGAAACATTTTGCATGAAAATCATAACTTAAGAGAGCAGTTTTCAAATTGCTGCAATTTAGAAAATTGTGGTCTACATTATTAAAAAAAGTCTTAAGTTTTAAGTGGGGAAATTGAACCAGACAGAGCTTGAAAACTATCTGCAGATGCCTGGGCCAAGAAATTGGACCAATCGTGGGCACCCAAACTTCCATGTGTGGTGACATCACAACCACAACTTGCTGGCCACCTCAGGCCAGAAAAAAAGTGGATATTCTGGTCTTTTTGACGCAAGAAACATTACCTGAACATTAATTTTACACATTAATTTAAAAAATAGTCTTATATATATATATATATATATATATATATATATATATATATATATATATATATATATATATATATATATATATATATGTATTGCATTGGATTTGTTTCTCCATCTATACACATTATTTTGGCTGCAATGTGCAGAATATAGTCAAGGTTGCTAGTGGCTAGCTAAACAGGAAGAGAATACTACCTACCTGAACTACGGAACGATGAGAACGTGAAACCACAAAGAAACCACAGAGTAAGAGCAGCGCTCACAGACCTCTCACAGATTTGCATGCTACACATACACACACATGCACACATATATACACACATTTAGAGTGGGAGAGACATTTAGAGCATGCCCCTGTAGTGTCAGGTCTTTGACAGTCCTTTGATGATTAGATTCTTTCATTGTATATCTTGACATGTGGGCATGTTAAATGTTTATTCAAATGCAGAATGAGATTACACTAAGAAAGAGAATTTCACAGGAACCATGTATTTGCTTAGATGAAGGTAGCGTAGGCTACACTTCTGTAGAACACTTTAGGTGAGCTGTCAGAAACGCACATCATTTTTCTCTCAAGTTTTCTGTAAACATCATGGTTAAGATCAGGCCAATCCTGGGTCCGATTTGGTCAGGTTTATGATGCCCTGTGAATATTGCTGGACAATTTATGCGTTTTTTTTTAGTCTCCATTCAGTCAGAGCCCCCAATAAAAATGTCCAGTGGCCTCAACAGTATTGGCATGCTTGTTCTATACTTAAAATTTATTAAGTTTATTGTGTTACGAAATACAATATCACACCAAGTGGCCTTTGTTGTACACAGACAATTACAAATCTGTTAGACAAAGTAGGTGGCTGGTATGTTTTAAGTCATTATCATTTGGGTAGTTTTATCACAGACATCTGCAAGTTTGCACCCAGAAAACTTTTGCACACATCTCAGTTCATGATCCCATCAGTGACCACAAACAGCTCTAGATTCTGTGCTTTACAGTAACTTTATTGCTGTCTGGATGAATTTCATTCTACCTGCTTTGCAAACGGAATTAACATTTACTAATGGGTACATTTTTGCCTGAGTACCAGAGCATACCGAGCAGTTGTCTTTAAGCATTTTCTCTGGTTTTGACCCATTTTTTATTTTGGCTTCTCTTTTGCCTTCCCCTAATTGAAATTGTCTGTTGTACTCTTGCCTTATGGTTTTTGTCTGTGTTTTGAGTACTCTGTTTCTTCTTCTGTTGCTCTTGGTTGTTCCATGCTTATTATATCTTTGGACTGTTTTTTGAATTATGGCTTGAGATCCCTTTTCAATAAAGTTTGCTACTTCCTCCTCTTGTCATCGCACCCACCCTGACAGCAAGACTTTGGTAATCTGATGTCAAGCACCAAAACAATTAATTTACATAAGCAAAGGTAAGTTTTGACAAGTGATAAAGACTTTTCAACAATCAGACTTCATCTCTGCAGCTTTAGAGTCATATTATCTCTTTACACATACCAGCCCAGAAACCTGGCTGTTCTAGAGAAGATCTGTGTGGAGGAATGGGCCACAATCCCTGCTGCAGTGTGTGCAAACCTGGTGAAAAACTACAGGAAATGGTTGAATTCTGTAAAGGCTACTGTACCAAATATTAACATTGATTTTCACAGGTGTTCAAATACTTATTTGCAGCAGTAACACAAATAAATTATTAAAAAATCATGCATTGTGATTTCTGGATTGTTTCTTTTAGATTATGTCTCTCACAGTGGACATGCACCTAAGATGAACATTTCAGACCCCTCCATGATTTATAAGTGGGAGTTCAAATACTTATTTTCCTCACTGTATCTACAGAGTTGTAAATTCCTCACCTGTCAGCAGAATTCACCGTTCTGAGATCACAATATGTCACATTGACATTCCTGCAGATTCAGGAGAAAGTTTGGTTTGGGGGGTGGAATTGGATCCACACCTAAACAAATTGCAACACGTATTAGCCAGAGTCAGGGTCTTTGCAGAATGCCAGTCTGCTGAATGTCAGGAAAATTGTGCTTATTGTATTAACTTAGGATGCCAACCCCTCAAACCCCCTCACCTCTTTGCATCCCTGCATCTAGGTTAAATGGTGCCTCATTACAAAAAAAAGAGCTGAATTTGTTATGAACATGTAAAAATTGAGAAAAGGCCCTCTCTCCAAGGGTTAATAAAGAAATGTGTATTACAGTAATCCATAGCAGGAATATTATCAGATCATTTCTTGTTGATCCACAACATGTGGGTAAATTAACTGAAAGTATCTCATTCCTACATTAGTTGAATCATCCTTTCTGATATCCTATCATTGCTAAATGACTAACTATGACACCCCTCAAGACGCCAGACTGTCTCTGAGACTAACAGTCATAGACTTCTTATTTCCCCAGTGGACACTGATTAATGGGTCCTACCACTGCTTTAGCTGGATAAATGATTAGGCATCTTTTAGAATTAGGCATATGTATGCAGAAATTGGGCAAATCATATATTGATTTTGAACTGACTTTTCTACTGAGAACAAAGTTCTGCAAAAATTTAGGTGGTAGGACTCTTTAAGACTTTATGTGCACATTCTATTTGGGATAAAGCTCAAAAACTTAACATTGTACAACCCAGTTGGCATAGTATTTCTGACATTAATTTCTACATTTTACTCATTGCAGACAGTATGAACCCAAGGTATTTTATACTTTGTCTAGTCAACTTCATTTCATTTCTTAATATACATCTATTCCTGCATTTCAGGACTGCAGTATATTTCAGTAAGTTTGGATGTTTCAGTAAGTTTGGATAAAGCATTTACTACTTTGTGATGAAGTTATTCCTTTTAAAAACACTCAAAAATAATTTTGGCCCCAAGGATATCAAACAGTGAAATGTTTCAGGTGTTATATTGTCCCATTGTTCATGTGAACATGTCTTAATGTGTGCAAAAGTACAGGGTTGTTGTCACGTTTCAAAATTCTCTATTGGTCACAGGTCAGAAAAATAGACAGCCTGGTCTAGTACCCATACCTACTTTTTCCGCAGTCATGCCCTTGTAATGTGTGCAGCATGTGGTTTTGCATTGTCTTGTTGAAAAATGCATAGCTGTCCTTGGGATGGTAAATAACCTTTGCCACAGGCACTGACACAACCCCATACCACGACAGACCCTGGTTTTTGGACTTGTTGCTGATAAGAATCTTGACAGTTCTTTTCATCTTTGGTCATAGAGCACACTGCATTCATTTCTTTAAAAAATCTGCAATACTTATTAATCTAACTACAATACACTCATCACACTGTGTGATGATCTCCCAGATGTCGCTGAGCCCAGCTTCTGAGGATCAGAGATCACAGGTGTTCCACTTAAGCTTGTACTCTTTCACTTTATGCACCAAAGTTCTTCCAGATTCCTTGAGTTGTTAAATGATATTAGGCACTGTAGAGTGAGAAATATGCAAATGACCTTGTTGTAAATAACTCTTAAGTTCATCTCTGCAGGGAACAAATGAAGATATTCTGTACATTTTAATGCATAGCTTCTGTTTGTTTTTGGAATTAACACACTGGAAAAATATAAAACATACAGTAATATTGAATTTACCATAACTTGTGAACAGGCTGCATTTGACATTTTATTGTGTTAAATTCAGTAAATAAAGAATAAATTTGTTTTATGTAGAAGGGGTACACTTATTTGTATTTGGAAAACATGTTGTTTGACCAAGGGTTGCATGTATTTATAAGGTATGTATTTGTTATTTGTGAAGATGAATATTCAAAGATAGAAAATGTAAAACTTGACATAACACTTCGGTATGCAAATTTGCAGATTTGTATGCAGAAAAAAATGAATACAAACATACTGCTTGCCATTGAAAATATGCAAAAATATAAACAGACAACTAATATAGAATATGAAAGATAAAAAAATAATCAAAACAGTTATAGAGTTGAAATGCCATTTTTTATGTTATTAGATATTGATTCAAGTGAATTTTGTGTGGGGGGAATAAAACCCAATTTATTCCTCCAGTGTCATTGTTCAGAAATGCATGGCTTTTAAAGCCGCTGTTGTTGTTGTTGTTGTTGTTGATAGTAATTTGTGCATGTTTCAGCCCATTCTCTTGAATCTTAGTCTGCTTTTTGTCATCCATAAATCACAGCTTGGATTTTTAAAATGAAGCAGGAATATTTGTAGCACTGTCATTTCTGCTCAGAGAACATATGCTGTGCTTTGTATGGCTCCATGTGAGTCGTATTAACTCATTTCTCCGCTCGCCACCCGAGCTGCGTAAACTTAATTGCCTTGATCGTTTTTTCCTCCATTCATAAGTGATGAATGAAAACGTGGTGGCGGAACACAAAAGGGCAGTGACTGAAATAATGTGCTCAGCAGGGAACCACTAGCCTAAAGAGAATAATCATTAAATAACGATCTGTGAGCATTAAACAGAGTCTCTTCGGCAGCCACAGTGCTCTAGAGAACCTGCATGCTGCGCTGTTTACACTACAAATGCGGTTGAGTTACACCATGTACAGTAAAAAGGGCCTGACTGCCAGTAACTCTAGTCACTTACCAACAAAAGCATCATTTCCTGAAAGCTCCTCCCCTCCTCCCCCTCTCGCCTCCCCTCCCCTCCCTACCACCTTCAGCATTGAGGAACTAAACCACAATCAATATGACTGAATATGCTAGGCAAATACCTGTCACTCCTCTTTGAGTAAAAGAGGAGAAAGTTTAGTAGGACCTGAAGCAGTAGGACGGGCAAAGACTTCTCCTACCCCTGCCTATTTCCTACCTGTTGTATGTGTGTGTGAATTTGTGTGCATATGTGTGTGTTTGCGTGTCAGAAAGAGACTGGTTTTTGGAGTGGAGCTGTGGAAGCTGACCAGCCTTTCTCTCTTTATCTTCCTCTCCCCCTCCCTCTCTTTCTCTTTCCTTCTCTTTCTCTCCCTTTCTTCACTCTTTGGTCGTTTTTTCTTTGGTCCCACGCTCTCCTGGAATGTTCTGGTTGTGAAGTTGCCGGTGTTTGCTCTCCAGCACATGGATGGATCTGTTGTTTTGTGGAGGTGAACAGCAGTGAGTTCCTGGAGAAGCACTGGACTCATGTCGCTCATGCAGTTTTGGACTAAGTTTTATGCAGACCTGGGACGTCCACTGCCCAAGGTAGTCCAGTTTTACCATTGTTTTGTGAGTTTTTATTTTTCATTTTGCCTTTTTTTTTTGAAGCTCAGTCCTTAAGCGCTCAGTGACGACATGCTTTACTATACATCTTTCATCTTCTTTTTTAATGGAAAGTTGCCCATGTGAATGTGTTTTTTTGAATCGTTCTCCCATGGACTTCAGGGAAGTCACTGGCATAATGCCGGTTGCTCTAGTTTCTCTCCATGTATTTTTTCGCTGTTATTTCCTTGATAAGATACAATGACATACTTCCTTATCAACACTTTCTTGTGTTTACCATCCATAAGTGGCTTTTTCTTACCTTCCTTGAGAAGTACGTTTGAATTTGCACTTTGAGTTTTTTAATAAACATCAGTTCTGGAGTTCTATATGAGAACAAAAAGGAGAGCCTTCTATGAAGGCATAAATTAATATGAATCACATCCAGCACTATTGATTCTCAAGTCTATGCTTGTTGGTAATCATCATGACAAATTGTAATGCACACTGGGTTCCAGTAAGAGGTGGACACAAGCACTTCTCGGATTCTGCGTAGTTGACAGCTTACTTATTTGAATCTTATCTTTTTGTCTTTTGCATGACAGTCTTTTATACTGGCTAATGGTAAAGCTGCAGTTCTCAAGGAAACGTCTTTTGAACTTGGTTCCTAATACTGCTTATAAATAAATCACCTAACTACTGAAACTAAGCTGTCAATGAATCTAGAATGGATCTTCTTATAGTGAACAATGCAATGCAAGTATTGTGAATAAGCAGCCGAGTTTTCAAATAATACCACAGTACTATGATCTTTGGAAGGCTGAATGGCACACAGGCCTTTTCAGTGTAATACTCACCGAGTTCCAGTAACTCTTCTAGGGGTTGGTGATATGGAAAATTATATCACAATTACGGGCACGCTGACCATAATTTTTTATGGCCTATTAAATTCTGATTTCTTTAGAGCCATATTGGCCCAGAGCAGATTTTAATTAGCTTTTTTCACACTGGGTAACAGTTGAAATAGGCCAGTACTGGGTTCTAAGTTTACAGTATAAATATTAATTGCTTAAACAACAAATCAGTAGTTTATTTAATTAACATTGATAAAATTTTGTGCTATATTGAAAGTAAGAAGCAACTTGCAAACAGCACAATGAGCCAGTCAATTATTTTACATTTGAGTGAATTTACCTGCTCATACTATTTATATTAGTCATAAATTACAATGTAAAAATAAACTTACAAACTTGATTATAAAATTACACAAAAATAAAAAATCTTTTCAAGTTTCATTTTGCACAATTGATTGTGCCATTTTCATGATATTGTTATTGTGATATTTGATTTAATGTAACACACAAAATGCACCAGCAAAACAGTAGTGCTGCACTTAAAATCTGACTATGAAAAAGTAGAAGTCAGTGATTTTTTTGTGGGAAATCACATACTTCACCACACTAAATTTAACACAATATAGTTTATTATTCTTTCTTCATAATGATGTGATATTTGTGCAGCTCTATTGAAGATATCCTTAAAGGTCTGCCTGAGTTCATGGAATTGTTCGGAAACACAGCC
Source organism: Crenuchus spilurus (assembly GCA_036984385.1). Lineage (NCBI taxonomy): Eukaryota > Metazoa > Chordata > Actinopteri > Characiformes > Crenuchidae > Crenuchus > Crenuchus spilurus. The sequence goes on from BRDA01093131.1 coordinate 37,930, forward strand.
AGCAATGCCGACTGAACTGGTCTATTTTAGGTCTGAACTTAAGGCAAGGCACATGCCTTACTGGAAGTGAGTGATGCAAGGCTCTGTGAGGAGCATGTGCACTTGCACACCTATGGTCAAACAACATGATTCCCGCTATACAAAAAAGATGCCTGCTAATTCTTCTTTTTCACCTTTTCTTTCTTGTTTGCTTCTTTTTTCATTTTAATTCCTGTTCTACACATATTCAGTTGTTCTTTCTGTTATACTGATTCTTTTTAATGACTCGTGTCACGTGTGAAGGGTTAGGGTTAGCATGATTTATGACTTTTAAACACACCAGGAAGCTCTCTTGCTTGTCTTTTATTTCTTTAGTCCAGTTTTTCTTTCTTTGTTTCCTTTTGTTTTACACATATCTTTCATTTTGACATTCTTTTAGTCTTTAGTCTTTTTCTATCACTAACAATCTGTTGTATCACTTTAGAGATCACTTTCAAGAAAGTGATATTCTGTTTTTTTAGTGATCTTTTCTATAGATATATATGATATTTCTTTCTATTTATTATCATTTTTTCTGGAATGTTCTGCTACTGTTCTGTCTCTTTAAACTTACAAAGTCAAGTGTATCCTATTTGATACATAATTAAATTTTTAATCATCAGTGTGATTAGTTAAATGATACTGGTGTCCTGATGGTTAAAGATGTGGTTTTGTGACCAGAAGGTCGCCAGTTCGATCTCTGGGCAGGTCATGACTGAAGTGCCCTTGAGCAAGGCACCTAACCCTAATCCGTGGATAGGGCTGCCCACCACTTCAGGCACATGTTCTCACAGCCTAGTGTGTTCACTAGTGTGTGTTTCACTGCACATATGGGTTAAATGCAGAGGTCAAATTTTGTTGTATACAATCCCATTGGCAAAAGTTGAATCTAATCTAATCATTATATTGTACTGTATAAGTAATAGTAGGGCTGCGAATCTTTGGGAATCGAACAAATCGATCCGGAATCGATTCTTGTGGTCACGAATAAATTTTTTCCCGATTCTTTCATATCCAAACGAAATACTTTACTTTACCGTTGCAATCTCTGCAAATCGCATGAGTCACGTCAAGCCCTTTCTTACCCGGGCTGGGTTGACAGAAAAATCCAAAGTGTTTCGAAGTGGTTGCTTTCAAAGACCGTGGCTTGGCATGCATGCCTGTACATAGCCCACGCTGCTTCCTTGTTTTGCCTAGCACTACGGTGGCTGAGAAGGCACATCCGCACCCGCAAAAAAAATCGATTTTTTGAAAACGAGAATCGATTCTGAATCGTTCAATGTTAGAAACGCGATTTGAGCTCGAACTGATTTTTTCCTGCACCCCTAAGTAATAGTATGCATTTTAATGCATTAAATAAATGCAGTTAAATACATTAAATAAATAAAAACCTGATATATAAAATCTGATACACGTCTTTCCCATTAGTGGATTATCCTTGCAGATTTCTAAATTTTAAGTAAAATTTGGGTAAAAATGTGAACGAAACTCAGTGTACACAACTTTGTGTTCTATATGTATTTTGTGTGTTTAAACGTCATGGTGTGAGTAAGAGTTTCTGGGTGTATCAAATAAGATACATAACAAAACTCATCAATGTGAATTGTTTTCTGGCAGTCATTTGATGGTTCAGGCTTTACAGCATTAAAGATCTTTGAGATCTGCTGTTGGCTGAACCTGTCTGAATGAACTGTATTAAACTGTATGTGGTGACAGTGAGATGATGAGGCCGCTGTTTTCCCGTCACTATTCATTTGGAGGGTTCAGTAAGTATCATGCACTGTGGTGCAACCTGACACATTGTTGTAATAGTGAGCCATTATTTCACAGGAGAGTTTAGCGTCAGCCGGTTCGCTGATGTGGAAAAAGCAGCTGCCTCTAAACCTCCACACCCCCACCCCCAGCATAGACAAACACACGCACATACATACACACTCATACATGTACATACACCAGTGACTTTACTCATCTTTCTGCTGAATTAGTGTAACGGATGTCTTTGCTCTTTTGTTCAGGTGTACCTTTTTTCTTCTTTTTTTCAAAATCTCATGTCCTCAGTGGCTCAGGAAGGCTTACGGTAACACAAACCCTCTGTGTGGTCCCTAAACACCACCAAGCGTCACTTCTTCACCCTCACCCACCATCACACAAACACTTGCTCGCTTCCTCTTGGCACAGAACAGTGGAGCTTTGCCTCACAGAGCTATGGCCAGCTTAGCTTTGGTGCTTTTGGCCTGGCCTGTGTTGTTGTAGGCAGTCTTGGCCATTGGAATGTTTGCACTGATGGCGCATGGCAGCTTTTGCAAAGCTTTTCACTCCATCAGTTCAAGTGTAAACTGAGCCACCTTAGCAAGCTTCAAAAGTGGCCAGGTTAACTGCGGAGCACCACAACCAAGACATGAAAGACTCAGATTGTCCAGTGGAAAGTGAGCGAACCTTACTGAGCTGCAGAGAGTAGAGAGACAGAGTGAGAGAGTCATAGAGATCAGGAAGAATGTGCCTTCTTTAGACAACACTTGACATTGGATTTATTTCTCCAAAATGTTCCTCAAATAGAATAGAATAGAATGCCTTTATTGTCACTATACGCCTGTACAATGAGATTGAAAGCCACTCCTTTTTTCAGTGCAAACATACAGGGAAGTATAAAATCTAACATTTACACTATTACAATAATAATAAAAATAAAAGGTGCAGAAGGATTGAAGATTTTTTTTGTACAATTTACAATTTACATTAAAATGTCCTCAATCTTCAGAGGTTGGAGTTATCACCAATGGACAAAAGCTTGCTGTACTTTTAGATTATTTCACACTCGTAACTCTTTGAAATAAATCTGTTGAAAGTATAGATTGTAATCAGAGCAGAATATATTTTTGTAATTTAAAATTTTGTGTTATGCTTTACAGGAAGATCAGCAAAACATTCTTTTAATTTTTGCCATGTTTTTAATAGCAGTGGAAAGGGAAATAAAGTCAGAAGTGCATATTTGACTCAATACAAAATGCATATAAAATTGAAATAGAATTAATTACATGTCTAATTATATAATTGCAATTAAATAATAAAGCAATGTAAAATGAATATAGTGCAATATAGAACAAACAGATTGTCGCTGTTAGAACATAACCTTGTGCCTTCAACATTAATACATTAAGAATTTTTTATGTAACATTCAAAGTAATTTTTGCTTATTTCTGTTGGAACTTTCATCAGTATTTTTTCCCCTAAAGTATAGACCAGCTGGAGTTTTCAGTTGATAAGAACAGCTGACAGTAATGAGAGGTTCTCTTCAGTTCTCTAACAGATCTGAGCCCAATGTTCACTGCTATAGTGTGATACTGAATAATGTCATATGAATCACAAACTGTTTCTGTAGAACACTGTACAGTGTTTGTTTCTGTAGAACAACAGGCTGTTTCAGTTCTGTGGAAAATATTCATTGGTGTAGTCATGCAACAGCATAAATTTTATTGCATTTTCCCCAAATTCCATAATGCTCACGTTTAGGACATTACATGGACAAAAAAATACACTTTGAAACATTCACTGGTCACCGATATAATGAAAAATTATTTGGGTTGTTTTTTTTTTGTTTGTTTGTTTGTTTTATTTTTTGTTTTTTTGTTTTTTAGCAATTTGGAGGCTATGATAAACCCCATAAATTGTGCTGCTCCAGATTCTCAATCTTTTATGGAAGAATGGTAATGTAGGACAGTGTGAGTCCATTCTCAGTTCAGGTTTCTGAGATCCTACTACCCTTTATCGAGTACCCTATTGTCATGCCCTTATGAACATCATTGACAATCATTGGCCATGATGATAATTTTTCCACTCTCCCACAACTGACTCGGGTGCTCACATATACATGTAGCAAACCCTCATGGCATCTGAGATGTCCTGGGCCAAATTAATTCCAAACAAGGGTTGATCATAATATTCTGATATGACTGTGTATTATAGCACTAATGCTAGCTAAAGTATGCATTCAACATATTTCTACATCCCATCATATTAATACTTGCCTTGTGCAAATGATGTGCTAAATTAAGATGTACTAAAGGCTGTAAGCTTAGTATCAACAGCTTGTGAGAGGCACCATAACTGAGCTAAAAAGCAGTGGCACTGTCCTTCCTCACCCTTCTACTATAGAATATTCAGTGTCTGGATTTGTGGATTTTATCATAGTCTCCAAACAGAAACACACAGAATTTTCTTCTGAAATGAAAGTTGTCATATAAAATCTTTTTGACTTTAGTATTTGAACATTTTCTTTATACCACACATATGAAAACAGCACAGTTGTATATATAAAGTAGTTTGTTTTTACAGTGTTCTTTGGACTTCTTTTAGTTGTTCTTAATAAAGCATAACTGTGTAGAAGAAACGGCATATCTTGAGCTCATTTCCTGGCCCTGGAATACTGGGGGATTCCCTGTGTGCTGGCTCAGCATGAGAATAGCGCAGGTTCTTCCTGGAAGCCTCAGGTCCATCCCTGCAGTTGGAGAACCAGACAAAATGAAATAGGATCAGGAACTGAAGATCTCTCTGAGCTGTTGTGCTGTCAGCTGTTTATGCTGGTCCTCATTTCCTTTTCACAAGGCCTAGCATGATTATTGTTACCATTGTTGAGTTGAGGGCCTGGATGAGCTGCATCATCTTACTGCTGGGTCTTAGTTGAAAACACTTTGGTGAATAACGTACAGTTTTAACTGTCATGTAGATTTTTTTTTTCATATTAGGATGTCACCTAAGAGATTCTGTAATGTCTTTAACATTTTTTTAAATTCAAAACCATCGCTGGTTGTCTCTTAACAGAGTATTTGTGATTGCCTTAACTTTAGACATTGTCATAGCACAACCACAAAGGATGATGCTAATCTACAATATTTGCCTGTCAGTAGCATGGATGTGTTCTCAGTGCCGGTCAGTCAGGAAAATACTGATGCTGATTGTATCATGTCCCCAATGAATTGTGAAAATGAGATCTATATATGGTCAAATGTGGTTTCTGAACGCACTGCTGGGAAGTGCAAAATGCTTGTTTAAGCACTGACTGACTGGAGAATATGAAGAGGAAGAGGAACATAGAGTGAGAGCTCTGCCAGACCATCAGACCACAGGCCAAATTAGCATGTTCTTATTTCAGCCATTCATAATAATTATATATAATATTATGCAGGTAAACTGCAGTCTTGTAGATTTCAGAAGGCTTCTTTTTATTTGTTCACAGGGCTGGAAAGATGGAAAAATGAATGGAGATTGTGAATAAGTCCCTACATTTTGTACACAAAACATGTTTTTCTCCTAAATATCTGTCATTTGAATTATATACACTCCAGGATTAAATATGAAGCTTTTATTTAACTTATCTATGGTGTCCACATATGTGGACAGTTCAGTAAATGTTACTGTGATGTGTAGAAGTAAAAACTTTCAGTAACACAAAATTTTTAAAAAATCTGTTAAAGCCTTTGAAGTTATTCCAAAATCATTTATTTATGAAAGGTGATCAACTAATGGTACATTTAAAATGACAATTTAATATAAAAAGTGTCTACCTGTAAATGTCTGTCACCTGGTTCTTTTTAGGAACTTGTTTTCATGCTTCTGATGGGCTGCATTAAGTGTGGTGAAAGACATTCTTTTAAAGAAAATAACAAACCAGAAGATATTTTAGAAAATGAACATGTAGGTCATTTTGAGTTTAATTTAAAATATTTCAATCTTTTCATGATTTCATCGTTGTGTACCAGATAACTATGAAAGTGAACACCCCCTTTTCCACCTTTTCCTCCCAAAAAATAAATGATAGCAAATGGTGGCTTTATCTTTCATTTTGCAATTAAAACCATTACAAACTAATTTGGGTTTGGCCTTTTTATTTTATTTTATTTTATTTTTTGCTATGGACCACTATAATGTTATATATTTGGTACATGCAAGCAAACAATCCAGCACATTTTTAATAAAGGTCCAGTATGTACAAATAGTTTCCATCTAGTGGTTTAGTGTCCATATTGCAACCAACTGAAGACTTTCCACAGCCCCTCCCTTCCAAACACGAAGGAGTCTCTACGGTGGCCGTAAGATCTCATATATCTTTGATACTCCCGAAACGCGATGTCTAATAGCAGCTTTAGAGCTAGTGATATGTCAAGTGGTAAGATTAATTTTAATTAGAAATTTAGGAAATGTAATATGTAAAATGATCATAGCTACAATGCAGATGAAACATATTTTCTGCACTTCAGTAGTGCTATTGTAAACGTTAGCTGTTTTCTGTACAAACACAAGATAATGTAACAAAGTAAATGCATCAAACTTCTTCACTGTAGACAGATAATGCAGGCAGGATACACATTTTTCTCTAGTCGAGGTAAGCTTGCCATGCTCTGAAGAAGCACTTCAGCCGATAACAGTTCACACGAGCTCATATTAGCTAAGCTCACGAACTAGCGCGCAGCTACGAATCTCCCGTTCCACCTTAAATGCTGCAGTATTGTCGGCTCCGATGCGTTACAATGTCCTGCAGCATCATTTAAGGTGGAATGGAAAAACACTGCGCACACGAATATGAAGCTAAGTTTCATCATGTTTTCTTTTCTTTGACGATTGAAGTTGTGTTTTCTCTTTTTGACGAGCATAAGGATGTTCCACCATCTTAACAAATAAACCAAAAAAAACTTTTTTTCTTGCTTCTCCTCCGTGTATTTCTTCTTATTGAGGTATATGTTTATTTCTTCTTCTCCTGTTTTATGTCAGCCAACGGTAAAACAAAGCTACAGCGCCATCAAATTTGAGTGACCAATTCGTCATTACAACACAAACGATTTTTGCTAGTCTCGTTTGTCCTTTTCGAACTACTGTAGAAACATGGCGATGCAACATGGCGGCCTCAGTCGGTGTTCGACCCGCAACCAATGTAGATATAAACAGCTTATTCTAAGGTAAAACAATCAAACGACTTCTTAGTTTATAATGATTAGATGTGTTTTTAATCATTTTTATTAGTGATTATCTTAAATTCTGCTAAAAGATAACCCAAAATATTACATGCTGTGCCTTTAAGAAATTGATACCAAACCAAACCATATTTCATCTGCCAAGACATGTTTGGTATCTAAAGTTTGGACAGTTTTGAACTGGCACTAGAAGGCTGAAGTCGCTAACAAGTAATAGAAGTCTGTGAGAAATCTTTTTGGGTGGCATAGAATTCTGTTGTTTTGGGCATTGTATTTCCAGTGAAAAACTAAAGACAGTAATCTCAGACACAAACTTGTCTTAGCTCATCAACTGAATTTGGATTATGGAAAATATAATGTACATTATCAGTCAGTCAATCAAAATGTATTTGTTTACCGCTTTTTACAGCACGCATAGTCTCAAAGCAGCTTTACATAAAATCAATTTATAGAAGTACATTTTTATAACAAAGGAATGCAGGTTTAAATCCCCATGAGCAAGCTAGAGGCAACTGTGACAAGGCAAACTGAATACCTTGGAACCAAGGCTCATGAAGGAAAACCATCCTCTTCTGGTTGACACAGAATGAACAAAAAAGTGGCAAAACTAATCAAATTAAATAACAGATGTACACAAAGAAGCTCAGAGTGCTTTATCATTATTGAGAGGTAATTTCTGTAAATCATAATGATGTAAAGCAAGAACCCTCTCACAGGCTCTCCGTCAGAGTGAGAAAATGGTTGATGAGGAGTTTACACTTTGCAGGCAGCCCATAGTCTGCAGATGTACAGGAGGAGTTTGCTTCCATTCTATAAAAATGAAGCCAAAAACTGACACCATCTTGTCAAATTTGGAGTCAGAGCCTGCACAGTAGAGACAAATCAGTCAGCCCACCCCTCATTTGATCATCCTACCTCCTCTTTTGGTTAATTTTTTTTCTGAATCATTTCTTTAATTGACATTATGTGCAGTATATGTCGCATAATGCAGTGTGGATGAAAGGGTTTTTTTGACAAAGACCCAAAGTCTTCATTTGGCCATGCTGGCAGCTACAACTTGACCATAATGGTGACATGTCAAAAACTATTTCAACCCCTGGCACAAGTCTGTCTTTACTTTTTTTTTTATTACTTTAATTACATTCTTTTTATTTTCATTTTTGCTTTTGAGCAGAATTAATTATGTAAGGCTGATTAGAGCAGTAATTTGAATACAAGATGTGCGTCAGCAGCATACTTGCAATTATTTACCCTGTCTTAGCAAATATTCCTCTCCCCCCTGAAAAGAAGAATGCACATGCTGTTCTCCTTTTCAACAGGAACAAACAAGTTGCTCTAGATTGAGTCAGAGCTTGGCTTGAATAAGGTTTGCAGGATGTTTGGGGTGGCATTAGGTTTTCACTCTGCCTGTTCCCCTCAGCTACTCCCTAGAAGTCTTCAGCAATGTTCTGACGTGAGCATTTCCATACTCATCCCACAGTATGCCCATTTTTGCACTGCCTGGGTTCTGCTTCCATCCCTCCAGGGTCTGTGGTCATTTTTCTCTGGAAAAGCAGGAAAGGCTTTCATGGAATTTGCTTTCTGTGAACTGTACTAGTGTCAAGATGATGGTAGTGATGGTATGAAGGTAGTGATGTTTATGAAGTTGTACTAGAATGTTATTAATTCATTGTAACATTAAAGTTAAGAGTTCATTATTATTACAGTAGTATTTATCTGAGCAAGCAACAATTTTATGACCAAAATAAAAATCTCTGGATAAATGATCAGGATTCTCTTTCATTGTTTATATTCCTCTCCCGTGTAGACTTAAAGCACCAAATCATTGAAACTTCAATACTATTCTAATCTATAATCTATTTTAGCACCATATTTTGCTGAAGAGTAGTTTATGGATTACAGAGATAAAATAAAAAAACACATGTTAAGTAAATATAGTAATTTATAAATATAAAGTAAATATAACTGTTTTATATATAAAGTAAATATTATAGTAATTAAATATAAAGTATTTATAGCTGGAGTATTAATCTGGTACCAAGTATGTTAATACTACACTTGGTATTGCTATCAAAAATAAAATGATAGTTTTCACAACCCTGCTATTGTGTAAATACACACACAAGCCAGAACATTATGACCAATATGTTAATATGCTTATTAAGCTGGTGGTCCTCTCTCTGTGGCAAAATTTAAGCCATTTGCTATAGAATTACATTCGAATCGAGGTGTTATGAGGTTATGGATTCACATCTTTTGTTTGACAGGGATCATGCATAAAGTCAAAGCATTCCTTGATTAGCTGAGTGCTTTGCCCTTGAACTGTTACTGCTACCAGCAGTAGTGGACCATCACAAAAATGCTTCTTTGCTTCACCACAGTATGCTTTTCATTGCTTATTAGATACTGTTTGTCTAAGGTCAGGCCTGATGGTCTACACTGTAAATCAGCTGTTTTTGGTTTGTTTTGTTTTTAGTTTTGTTTTTAGTTTTTTTGGTAAAGCTTTTTTTCGTTCTTTCATTTGCCACTGCTGACTCATATTAATGGAGCAATTCTAAAATGGCAGTAGAGTAGGTTTTAGTTCCTAAGGTTCTCAAGCCTGTCCTTAGACCACATTAATACTGTTTCAGATTCTGATTCATCTGAGCCCTTAACGAGGACTCTGCAGAACTTGATTATTTGGATTAGGTATGCTTACTTGTGGAACCAAATATTTGGACAGGCTGGGGGTCCATCACGATCATTTAGTTTCAAGATGACAATTCAGCTGTATTGATTTTGCTTTGTTTGGTTGTATTTGATTATAATATTCAGTCAAGTACACAAAGATGAGGGCCTGTAGAGGAGCTCTAGGACCAGGCTTCATAAGGTGTACTTAAGTATGAAGCTTTTTATTAGCAACTGATCTTATCCATGCCACTTATTATCTAAAGCAAATCTCCTAAATTGTCTTAGGACTTTCTTGTTTGGGGAGAACTGAATGATGGTAGGATGACAATATGCAAAGTGAATGCAAAGTGAATGGTAGTTTCCCTTTGTACCATGTCTATTTCTTGCTGTCTATACTGACCACACAATCTAAAAGGAATGGTGCACTCAATAATTATATTTGCTTGATAGGCCAGGATATATGACTCTTAGTTCTAGGGGAATTTTTTTAATTTGTACACATTTTACATTGTATGGAAGGTCTTTAAACTTTAAAAATATTCTTCACCCACATGACCACCCACATTTACAGAACTGTTTCACTAAAGAACTGAGTGTTCTTTCGGGACCCAAACATTCCCTAAAGCATGACATGACTTTACCATCTCCATTTTTAGAAGTTTATCTTCTAGCTTTGTTCATATACAGACCGTGAAGTTGCCTTTATTTAAGCAAATGGATAAATTCCAGAATTCTGCTTAAACGTACCGGTACTTGTTTTTAATCTCGGAATTCTGCTTAAACATACTTGTTTTAAATCTCTCTCTCTCTCTC
>BRDA01093131.1:48434-72762 GCA_036984385.1 Crenuchus spilurus
AGTCATCCTCTCCTCTTCTCACTTCGCAACCTGCCTAGCCCCCTCTGTAGGACCTCGCCTGTATAGATGATCCGTCCAACGCTTCACTCTTCTCCTCTCCTACTGATTCTCTATCCGAATATGCAGATGCATCGTTGCTGCTGCATGACAGTCTGGCAACTGTTCCGACCATATGGGACATCAGTACACCAGCACAAAACCAGGAGGTAAGGCTCATCATATGCACCCACACCTCAGCCCACACACTGACAGTGAACAAAGCAGTGCCAGTTTCTTCAGAAATCTGATATTGTTAGTTACAGTCCCACGCCTCTTCATCACTCACTTTTATTGCCGCTGGTTTTGAGAAGACATGAAACTCAGGAGATGCTTTATTCACTATTCCCATGAAATTACATTTCTTTATTTCTGCCGATTTATTTTCAGGTTTATGTTTGCTTTTTTCATTTCAGACGAATTCCAACCGATTTCAGGGTTTAAGGAGTTTAGAGGATATCACTGCTATAATAAGCACACCGCCTCTAGGAAGTGTAAGTGTAGTAATTAATTTAACAATTTAATGAAATCATCCCATTTTATTGTTTGTTTAATTTGAATTGGCCCGACCAGTTACAGTTGAAGTTAAAAGACATGCTGGTTGTTACACAGTTAACTGAATTTGTGAACTGATTTGGATTTGGTTTTAAATTTATGACCCAAGCTATTAATTTGACTGTCTTTCTTTGATCCACTTTGCTTTCGCTTTCTTTTTTAGTTTGGTTATGGGATGTGTGGGTGATCTGTATTCCACGTCTTTGTAAGCAGCTTTAATTGAAGTTTCTGTCTTTCTATCTGTAATATAGAGATTCCATACACAGCCAGAGGAGGATGAAGAGGTAGAGGAAGAAGAGACAGAGGAACTGGGCCATGCAGACACTTATGCTGACTACAAACCCTCTAAATGTAGACACAGCGTGCTAATTTCTCACACTCACTCTTTCATTAGCCTTTTCTTGCTGAAAATGTAATGTATTCTGTTACTTTCTTTCTTTTTCTATCCTTCTACCAGCTACTATAGGAAATTCCCACCCTGATCGAGTGGTTGAGACCAGCACTTTGTCCAGCGTCCCCCCACCCGACATCACCTATACTCTCTCCATCCCTAAGCCTATCATTGACAATGGCTTACTTTCTGCTCTACAGCTCGAGGCCATCATCTACGCCTGCCAAGTACGTATAGTATCTCCACTAAGGATGCCCTGATCTGATATTTATCAAGGTTGAATTATGCTTCTTCTTTTGCGAATCTGCAGACATGTACAGGCAATGTTCACATAGGTATCTGCCAGCATAGTTACTTGTAATTGAAGAGCAAGCAGTGGGATGCCACCTGTAAAGCAGTTGGGGGTTAGGTGCTGTGCTCATGGGCTGTTTTGGTCCAAAGCCTGCTTCACAAAATTTTAGGCAACAGCTGCCTACCACAATGTGGACGTGTACTAAGAGACGGTGACCTTAAGTATACAGATAACAAACAATGAAGAAAAGAGTCTTGGGTTGCAGAGTAAAGAATGAATAGAAGGAGTAAAATACTGCATGCCTTAAAAATTATTTCTATTTATTTTGCAAATTAAAGGCTCTTATACCAGCCTATCCTAAAACTGTTCCATTTTTATCATAGATAGGGCAAGAAACATAATCTGAACAGCCCTAATGGTCATCTCAGCAGAAAGTTACTCACATTATACTCAGCTTTAATGACAAGCAAGATTATAATTGATTAATTATCCCTTTATGCCATAGCAACATGAGGTGATTCTGCAGAACAGTCAGAGAGCTGGTTTCCTCATAGGAGATGGAGCAGGAGTGGGCAAAGGACGCACAGTGGCTGGCATCATTCTGGAGAACAACCTAAAGGGAAGAAAGAAAGCATTATGGTAAAAATCAGACAGACTCCAAACCTTTAGGCAAATCCTGAAATGTATTTCCTCAAATTAAGCATCATGTCTGTGAATTCATCTCTTTATTCAATCTCTGCCTCTTCCAGGTTCAGTGTTTCCAATGACCTCAAATATGATGCAGAAAGAGATCTTCAGGACATTGGTGCTCATGACATTCTAGTGCACGCCTTGAATAAAGTGAGTGTGGCATCATTTCAGTTACAACTGCCTTTGCCTAATTAATGTCTGTTAAAGTATTACAGAGCAAAAATCGATGCTCAAAGAAACAACAGTGAATATTAAAGTAATTTAGAATAGTCAAAACAAAAATATTCTGCCAACAGCAACCCTGTGATCAGAAAATGACCACTGAAGAAGCCCTAGAGGATGTAGTCAACCCTGCTGAAAAAACATGGACATTAGAGTGCTTAGAATTGTTAGAAAGAGACATATGTCTGACATGCACCAATCAGCCATAACATTAATACCTTCCTAATACTGCATTGGTTCCCCTTGTGCCACCAAAACAGCTCTGACCCAAGGCATGTACTCTGCAAAACCTCTGAAAGTGTCCTGTGGTCTATGTCTAACACATCCCACAGATGGTTGATCAGACTGAGAATACCTTGAACTCTTTGTCATGTTCCTCATACGTTTTCTTAACATTTTTGCAGTGTGGAAGGGTGCATTGTCCTGTTAAAAGAGGCCACTGCCATTAGGGAATGTTTTCTGGGTCAGCATAGGCACCACATACCCACAAGCTACAATACCCTTTTCTGACACCTCTCTGTTTTAGCCAGTATGAACCTTTTCACTAACTTGTTGCTCTTTGTGGTACTGAACCAGATGGCCTAGCATAACTCCCTACACACATTAATAAGCTTTGGTAATTCATGACCCTCTTGCCTGCTCACCAGTTATTCTTCCATTGATCCTTTTTGGTTGGTGCTAACAATTGCATTTCAAGAACATCCCACAAGACCTGCCATTTTGGAGACCTGACCCATTTATCAAATAGCCATTGTACTTTGACCATTATCAGAGACTCTCAGATCCTCACACTTCCTCATTTTTCTGTTTCCAACACATCAACTTTAGGAACTGATTGTTCACTTTCTGCCTCTTGACAAATGTTGTTGTAATAATATAGTCAGTGTTATTCACATCACCTGTCAGTGGTTTAATGTTGTGGCTGGACTGTGTATATTTTAACTTGAATATAATGCACCTTTAATTTTCAGTTTGAATAAATTCAACATGAATGCATTGGTTTGTTTCACTGTACCTTTGCCCTTACAGATTAAGTATGGAGACACAGCTACCTCTGAAGGGGTCCTCTTTGCAACCTACTCAGCTCTGATTGGAGAGAGCCAGGCAGGAGGTCAGCTCCGCACCAGACTCAATCAGATCTTGGATTGGTGTGGGTCTGACTTTGATGGAGTTGTATCCTTTACTGTATAAGGTACATGTGTCAAACTCAAGGCCCGCGGGCAGAATGTGACCACGTCATTTTATATGGCCCACGAGAGCTTGTACATGACTGTCTTAAAATAAGTTTACTGTATGCTGCTTTTAAACGCACGTCCACTGTAAACTACATCTCCCATAATGCATTTCAGCGGTATCTCACCAGTAGCCATGCTTTCAATGCATCAGTGATGTCTGCATTGCATCCCATCACCTTCAGTTGGAGTTAATTGCCCCAGTGCACATGGTGGTGCCTCTTAACTCCTGCTTAGCGAGTGGTCTGCATTGTTGTTTGTGGTTGTAGTAGTTGTGGGGAGAATTGCCGGCAGAAATAGATAACAATAGTGATCATGAGTGTTTTTCAGGTAAAGGAGAAACGAATAACATACAGTCACGTAACATAACGTCAAAAGAAGAAAAGTCTCTGTGTGTACTTGTGTGTGTTGAAGGACAGGCAGCATTACCTCATTGTTTTGTAAAATGATGTTTTTGTCATATGTTGGTTGTGCCATAGTCCTGCTCCTCTTATACTGAATACATAATAAGTACAGAAATAGATATTTAACAACATAATCAGGTGAAGTTTCATTTATTTTACATTATATTACATTTTGTTACATTCATACTGTTATCTAGCCATTGAAGGCCAAACATTATGCTGATGTGACCCTCAGTGAAAATTAGTTTGACACCCCTGGTTTAAGGCAAAAAAAGTGTTTTTTATGTTAATTACACTTTTTGTGTAAAGTATCAAAGTATAAATATTTTGCGCCTCTCAGGTTGCAACTGCTTATTCCTAATATCAAGCTACTCCTGAACTAGAGACAGTGTCTCACCTGGGCTAAAGAGAAAAAGAGCTGGATTGTTGCTCAGTGGTTCAAAGTGCTCTTTTCAGATGAAAAATTTTGAATTTTCATCATAGAATCTGGAGGAAGAGTGAGAGGCACAAAATCCAAAGCGTCTGAAGTCCAGTGTGAAGTTTCTGCAGGTTGTGAAAGTTTTGGGTGCCATGTCATCTGCTGGTGTCAAGATTAAGAATTTGCCAATGTGATTTTCACACAATGGAATTTGACCTCTGCATTTAACCCATTGGTGCAGTGAAACACATGCACACACTAGTGAACACACTAGGCTGTGAGAATTTGTGCCCGAAGTGGTGGGCAGCCCTTATCCACCGGCGCCTGGGGAGCTGTCCTGTCTGGGGATCGAACCAGTGACCTTCTGGTCACAAGACCAGATCTTTACCACTAGGCTATGGCTGCCCCCTCAAAATACTTTGGAGAATGCGGGCATGAATCCCGCTACCTCTCGCATGCTAAGCGAGCGCTCTACCATTTGAGCTAATTCCCCTTCATGTTGCATTGTACTTAAATATAACAGGAGATTGAAATGAAGTTTGCTATTTATGCCCTTAACAGTGTTGTGCCTACAGATAATATTTGATGAATGCCACAAAGCCAAGAATGCCACGTCAACTAAAATGGGCAAGGCTGTACTGAACCTGCAGAACAAGCTGCCTCTAGCCAGGGTGGTGTATGCCAGTGCCACGGGTGAGTTTTCTGACCACATGGAGGTGTCTCTTGTCTTTATTGCTCAAAAAAAAGAAAGCTGAAGATTCTTTTGAACCTCAGGCGCGTCTGAGCCAAAGAACATGATTTACATGAGTCGCCTGGGAATCTGGGGAGAAGGAACACCCTTTAGGACTTTTGAGGACTTCCTCCACGCTATCGAAAAGAGGTTTATACCTTTCGATTTAGGAGATTATGCTTGGGATTATTAAAATTAAAATTCAGCTACCTATATGAACCAGCTGAACTATATATGCTCTGTCTTGATAGAGGTGTGGGTGCCATGGAAATAGTTGCTATGGACATGAAGGTCAGTGGGATGTACATAGCACGGCAACTGAGCTTCTCAGGGGTTTCCTTCCGCATTGAAGAGATCAGCTTGGACGATGACTTCAAACTTGTCTACAATAAAGCTGCCAAACTGGTTAGTACACACAACAGCACACAGCAAGCTTTCTGATGGTAACTTTAGATTTAATCATAAACATTTCCTGATAAAAGTTCCTTGTTTTAGTCCAGCATTATGGTTCACCTTGACACAAAGGATTTGTTTTCAAGTCTCCGATAAAACCAAATTTTTAATGTTTATTTGATGATACATCAGCATTGAAAAAGAAACATTTAAAATCCAAACTGTAAAAGTATTTCATGCATTAAAGGTGATACTTACCTTAACCCAAAAATGATATAACATTTTTGTAAAAATGTATTTAAGATACTATTTCAGGTTATTGAGTAAATTAGACTGTAATGTTGAAGTGGAGCAATCTATTTCTTTGATTTTTCAGTGGGCCGAGGCTTTGGCAGTATTTACTCAGGCTGCCGATTTGCTGGGTATGGTGTCCAGGAAATCTCTGTGGGGTCAGTTCTGGTCTTCCCACCAGCGCTTTTTCAAATACCTCTGTATCGCTGCCAAAGTGCGTCGTCTGGTGGAGCTAGCTAAGATGGAACTGAATGCTGGAAAGGTGGGCTGACATTGATGGTGATGTAATAAGTTATGGTTTTAACACTTATTAAACAGTTATTGCTGGCAGTTAAATATTTTGTGAAAAATAATACTTCAGATTCCTATCTGGCTTCTTCTAAAGCAAATTTCAGTTTGATGTTAAATCCCACTCATAGTCTTTTAAACAAGTATATTATTTTAATTCTTTAGCTATTTTTATTTTTTTATTTAATTTTTTTATTGTTTATTTAGCTACTTTATTTTTCACTATATGATAGGGAAACTGTAGCCTTGTTTTGTTGAAAGATAAACTATCAGTTTCTATTTTACTATGTTGTTGGAATATCTTACAAAAAATAAGCAAAAAAGAAAAAAAGAATGGATGTAAATGTAATTCATAATGAAATTAACATAAATGTAAATTAAATAGTATACTGATGAAATGTTTGACTTCTTAAAAGTTAAAGTTGGTAAGTTATACTATTACATTGTAAGATGAGGATGCTTTTTTGTCATTTTTTGCAGTGTGTCGTGATTGGCCTGCAGTCTACAGGTGAAGCACGAACTCGTGAAGTTCTTGATGAGAATGACGGGCACTTGGACAAATTTGTCTCTGCTGCAGAGTGAGTATGAAGTTTCTGCATTTGGGTGACTGAATGTGCTTGCCTTCACCCCACATTTCTGACCCACTGTTCCAGTTTATGAATGAAATTGTTTGAAGATACATATCTAGTGTGACTATTACTGCAGGTTTCCAGAGTGGCACCTGTGGTTTCTGATTGATTGAAAGTTTTATCACTGATATCTTTTATCAGTTTTATCAGTTAGGTTCCATTTGCCATGCTGCAACTTATCTGCAGTCAGATGGTGTGATAAAACTGCTCAGCTTTTCTTTAATCAACCCATTCTTACCGTCATTGCTGTGGCTGGCAAATAATAAAAGTCCAAATAAGGGACTGTTTTACTGTGCTGTTGCAGCATTCGCTGAGAAAGTTTAGTATGGATAGCATGAATATGAAGCACAGTATGGACAAATATCAGTACACTGATGGCCATTAAACTTACAGCACCAAGAAATACATGCTATATGAAACAATTTGATTACTAGTGCATATCCAAAAATTGTGGGAACATTCATTTATTTTAATTTAACTCGAAAAGGTAAAGGTAACGTTCCCAGGGGATTGCGAGTTCGAATCCCGATCATGCTTCTGCGTGCTGATCATGCTCCCATCAACAGCCGGGGCCCAAGAGAGCAAAATTTGGCCGTGTTCTCTCTGGGCAGGTAGATGACACTCTCACTATCACTCACATATTGCAATGTCCGCTGGCTCAGGTGTCTACTGATTGGTCCATTCAGAGCTGGGAATCCTGCGCTTTCCTCCGAGCGTGTTGGCTCCCCACTGATGGTGTATCAAGAAGTAGTTCGTAAAGAGGTGGTGGCTGCATCACATACAACGGAGGAGGTGTGTTCATGTCTTCACCCTCCTAGAGTCAGGGACAGTGCAAAATGATGAGGAGAGCCCCCTAGTGGATGCGATGAGTTTAATGGCTACTACTACATTTGGGGAAAAAAAGAAAAGGTAAACGGTCATATATATTATAGTCTTTACATGTAAAGTGACATATTTCAAGCCTTTTTTTAATATTGATACTGTTTCAATAGTAATAGACTTAATTGTTAAATTAAGGTTCTGTGAGGTTCTGAATTTTCATTAGCTGTAAGCCGTATTGATGAACTGTCAACAAAAGAAGGCTTGAAATGTCACTTTACATGTAATAAATATAAAATCACTATTTGAGAAGGTTGGTTTAAATAATTAGACATACAGCTCAGTCAGGCTTGCAGAATACACAAAAATCAGTATATTGTGTATCCAACACAGGAAGAAATCATTTCTTCTACACAGTCTGGCTTGTAGGGGAAAAGATATTGAATGTGTGTTTGTAGAATGTCATGCCATGCAGCCTCAATTTGTGCCAAGAGTGCCCAATAGTAACTGCTGGTGGTCTCTGGTGTGCCAGTCATAATGTGACCATTTCCCAGACATATCTATGTCCCCCCAGGTGTTGAGCATTGATCTTCTAGATTGTAACACAATGCAACCTCTATAAATAAGGTCCTACCTCAGGTTCTGCAATGTGTCCCTGGCTGTTCAGGGTTCTTGCAGTGCATCTGAGCTACAGGCAAAAATTGTGTATTTGCATAGTAATATTTTTTTCCTGTGTTCCCAGGGGTGTGTTCCAGTCCCTAGTCCAGAAGCACTTCCCCTCAGAGAAAGAGCGTAGAGAGAAAGGAATGGGAAGCAAGCGAAAACGTAGGTCTTTAGCTGCTCTCATACCTGTGTGTGTAAGGCAGTTGTTGGTAAGCCTTTTTGTGCTGTGCCTGTTTATAGGAAAGCCCCGGGGCAAGAACCCAAAGTATCCAAAGCAGGCTGTGGATGGTCGAGTGATCATTAACATTAGTGAAGACAGCAGCACAGAGTCTGATGGAGTGGACAGTGACTCCAACTCCTCTCCTGATTCACTCCAGGACAACAATGATGATGTCATCTTTGTTAACCACACCAACTGTCATGCTGGTAGAGTACATTACAATTTATTTCTTGGGTAATAAAAATGACCTAAAACATCCGATGTTTAGAACTAAAAGTGGATAAAGAGAACCTAATTAAACAAATTAAACACAAATATTATACTTCATATTATGAATGTATAAAACATTTAATTATTACACATCTGTGAGTGGGAAAAGTATGTTGATCTTTGCTTTCAGTGTCTGGTGTGACCTGCTGTTGCAGCAGTAACTGCAAGTAAACATTTCTGGCAATAGTTGATCAATCCTGCACATTGGCTTATATAAATTTTAGTCCATTGCACCCAACAGCTTAATCTCTTTGATATTTTCTCAAATGAATTGCTCAGTTTAGATTTGTCAATAGAGGGAGGAGTAGGCGGATGCAGTGTGCGACCAAACGTTTATTAGCACACAAAACTCTTGACTGTGAACTCAAACTTTGACTGTGAAACATGAGCTCAAAAAAGCAGCGTGGCATTGACAACAATACAGAACGACATAAATAGCAACAATACAACACAACATTACACTGACACAGGAGGGAACATTTAAACCATAATCATACATAGGATGGGGAACCAGGGCTGTGGAATAAAGAGACAGGTGCAGACACTCACAGAACATAAGAGGGGCTGGATCAGGACAGAGACATGACAGCACGTGGAAGATGTAAAACAAAGACAGAAACAGGACTGTGATGGAAGGTTTCACAAGATTCTTCCAGCTATCCAGGCCCAGATACAGCAAACCCTATCTAAATCATGGTACTGCCACCATCATGTTTCACAGTCGTGATAAGGTTAAGTTGGAATGCAGACGTCCACAGAAATCTCATTTGTGGCATGATACACTTCCACAAACGTGAAGATCACACATATTTATCATAATTTTATATCGTTTAGAATTTTATGTTAGTACCTTTTTTGCAAACAAGAAAAGGGAGGTGTGTGTATCTCTACACTGTTATTTTAGCAATAAAGAATATCTTTGTTTAGTTCTAATAGTTAATTCCTGTTTTTTTTTTTTTTCCTCATCAGCTCGATTGGAGGAGATGAAGCAAGGTCTCTTGACTAAAATCTCTCAGCTTGGAAAAGAACTACCTCTAAACACACTGGATGAGCTTATAGATAAATTTGGGGGGCCAGAGAAGGTGTCTGAAGTAAGAATCAAATAATCACAGACTCTGATTTTTAATTTCAGTATGGGGTTGTAGTACTTTTCTCTCATACTCTTCTTCTTTCTCTCTCTCTCTCTCTCTCTCTCTCTCTCTCTCTGTGTAGATGACAGGGCGTAAGGGTCGTGTGGTCCGCCGGGTGGACGGGAGTGTACGGTATGAATCTCGAGCTGAGCAGGGTCACACCATTGATCACATTAACATCAAAGAGAAGGATCGCTTCATGAATAGAGATAAGGTGGGAGGTAGACCAAAAGATTCTGTCAATATAATGTAAGTGTCTAACTGTCTAACTGCAAAACCTCTCTCTCTCTCTCAATCTCTTTCTGTGTGTAGTTGGTGGCTATAATCTCAGAGGCAGCCAGTTCAGGGATCTCTCTGCAGGCAGACAGACGGGTGAAAAACCAGTGCAGACGGGTGCATATGACCCTGGAGCTGCCCTGGAGTGCTGACCGTGCGATTCAGCAGTTTGGTAGGTCACTACTCCATTAACCTGCTACACTTCTTCCCATTCATTTTCAGTGTTTTTTTAACAAATTAAATCTGCTGTCTTTTGTAATTGTATTTGTGTTTTTCATTCATGTAGTTATTAATCATTTTTGTACAGTATTTTAGATTATTATTTTGTAATTACTATGAATTACTATAACTATGTTTAACTAATATATACAGTATAATACAGACAATATGTAATTGTCATTGAACTGAAATATATAAATGCTCACAGTACAAAAGGCTGATAAAACTCATGGGTGTCATATCAAAGCATTTCTAACTCTTTTTTTACACTAGCTATGCTTAAAATTGTGTAAACAGTGATTTCATACTGAATAGACCAATATAAATGGAATTAAATTGACCAGAGATAACATTTTACTATATAAATGTACATTAAAGCAAGAACCTTGTTTTGTTTTGTATAAATTTATTGTTCTGGATATGTAAGGTTATGACAGTGTGAGTATATATTTGCAGCTAAGAACTTTGTGGACAACTTTTTAAGTTGTAAGTTAGATGTTGATGTCATTTTTTTTGTTTGTCAAACTTGATTTCAGTAATAACATGACAGTAATTCCACTCACAAGACCAAACCACAAGCCTTGCAATGCCTTTGCAATCTAGTTTTCCCGTAAAAGAGGACATTGTTACCCCAAAACTGACTTTCTTATCATCCCTTTGGCCCAGGTCGTACTCACCGCTCTAACCAGGTCACAGCACCAGAGTACATCTTCCTTATCTCTGAACTGGCCGGCGAGAGGCGCTTCGCTTCTATTGTGGCTAAGAGACTGGAGAGTCTGGTATGTGACAATTTTATCTTTTGTTTTCTTACAGTTTTATGACAAATAATGTGAGATACCTAAATGCACTCGTGTATTAGCTACTATCTTGTGCTAAATACCTAGTAGTGCACTTTATTTGATTAATGTTATTTAAATTGTCAACCTATTTTTCCTGAATTTTTTCAATAATTTTAAATACTACTGTTTCCCATTACAAAGCAGATACTGATATTTATAATGGAAATGGCTAATAAAAATCTGCCAATAATCTGTGTTCAAGAATAGACCACAGTGATCTATACTGTTCTTTGTGATCTGTTTATCAAGTTTCAATTTTGTTTGTTTTTGTATCCCAGTGAAATTCATACTTTATTGAAGAAGGAAAAACTTTAATGATAAACTTTCATGCATCAGGATTTTATTCCATGTCATATTCATTTGTGTTGGTGCATTCATTATGAAAAGTTCACATTGACTTTAACAAGGTCTAAGCACTTGCATTTGGTTCATGTTAGTCATTCTGGTGGTGCAAATTGAAATAGGCAGAGGCACAAGTATTGGGACATCCTACTCACTTTCAGTCTTACTTCAATCTGATGCCATCTTATCTAATCCCTTTAACAAAAATGTGTGATATGTCAACTAACCTGATCTGTATAACCTAGATTTATTGAGTGCAAACATGTATAGTTGGCATTGCATTATGGATTGTGGTGTTGCATCCAGTTATGCTGCATTTGGCTATTGACCCTGTTAATTTTCTACATGCAGCAAACCGTTTTAGAGACTGGAGGTAGTTGTCATGTAGTATGCTACATGTATTACAAATACCCCTTTTGTTTACTACTATCTTGTACTCAGATAGATGCCGGGGAGACATTAAGCCACTGCCGTTGTGCCCTCAGATTGTATAATTGTCCTAATTTTATAAATGCCCCTGGCAAGCCTGATTTTATTTTATGTGACCTCCATTTGGTTTGTGGAGCAGAAATATTTTGGCGAGGCACTGCTCATTCAACCCAGGAAAATACTGCATTAGTTTTGTTTTGGCAGCTGTTCATTCAATTTTAGGCACCACTCATAGAATACTTTATGCTTTTTTGCTTATTGCATGGCTATGTGAATCCAAAAATAATCTGTTTACATTTTTGAATGTCACTCTGTTTCAGTCTATTACATGAGTAAAGGCTTATTTCAGAGTCCAATACATGATTATCACAGCCATGAATTTGGTACACTATCTGTAATGAGGGATACACTAATATCCTAAAACATGCTTTCAGAAAAGGAACAAAGCCATAGGCATCCTTTTCAGATCTTCTTAATACGTGTGGCTAACATGGTAAAATGAATCCATGCAGCTGCAGTTTGATTACTGCACAACTGGAATTTATTGTTTCCATAAGTCAACATTTCAGTATCTTCCCACAGGGAGCTCTGACTCATGGTGACAGAAGAGCTACAGAGTCTAGAGACTTGAGCAAGTACAACTTTGAAAATAAAGTAAGTTGATTTTAGCTTATTTGTATCCGTTTCTGTAAGATATAAATAAGTAAATCAACCAGCCACTGAGTAACCTACTTTTTGGTTTCATCTGCAGTACGGTACCAAGGCTCTAGACAAAATCACCAAAGCCATCCTTGGACACATTGAGAGCAAAGTGCCCCCTCCTAAAGACTATCCTGGAGGCGATGCAATGTTCTTTAGTGGTAAGACTAGTCCTGTGTCTGGCAGCAAAATTTATAAATAAGGATTTTCCTGTATAGAATAATAATAAGAGAATATATTTAATTATAGTAGGTAAGTATAGCTTGATTATATTTAAATATAGTTAGATTTATATAATATATAACATTCATTTCTTAGTCAAAGTAAAATTGTTGGAATATTTGAAAATAGTTTTATTTATATATATATATATATATATATATATATAATTTTGAGTCATACTAAAATAGTTTAATTACTAGTATATCATATTGCATAAACTGATTGTATTTGAATCAGGTTGTAATTGTAATTAATTCAGGTCAGAT
The DNA here is from genome assembly GCA_036984385.1 of Crenuchus spilurus. Classification (NCBI taxonomy): domain Eukaryota; kingdom Metazoa; phylum Chordata; class Actinopteri; order Characiformes; family Crenuchidae; genus Crenuchus; species Crenuchus spilurus. Next base: position 61,400 of record BRDA01093131.1, read on the forward strand.
TAACAGCCCAGTATGGTAATGCAGAGTTTGAATTGATGGTGTTGATACATATTAATATTTTATGTCATGTTTAGCTTGTGAGTGTGTGTGTGTGTGTGTGTGTGGCAAAGATCGAGAGCGAGAAAGAGGCCTTTTCTGAATATTCTGATTCATTTATTTTGTAATGTTTTTCTGCTATATTAGATATGAAGCAAGGCATGATGGATGTTGGCATTTTCTGTAAGGAGTCTCGCTTTGGCATTAGCCCTGAAAAAGGTGAGGCCTTCATCACACTGTTTTCATTATAATGGTCAGTTCAGTATGGTTTATATTCTTTTATGTTCTTTATGTTCTTTTATGTTCTTTAAACTAAAGTAGCTCACAAAGCATATACTTTTTTCAAAACAACACATTCTAGTTACTTTTGACTGTTTATGTTTATTTGCATTTATTGTAATGCTATATGGTGCTTCCACAAGCATAAAGATACCAAGATAAATGGTTATAAAGTGATCTTAGATGTTTGCACAGGGGTTTGTAATATATAGACATATTTGTTTTAACTCTATAACTCTGCTTTGTCAGACTGTACCATCACAAAATTCCTCAATCGAATTTTGGGTCTGGAGGTGCATAAACAGAACTCACTATTCCAGTACTTCAGTGACAACTTCGACTACCTAATTGAAAAGGACAAGAAGGAAGGCAAATATGACATGGGAATATTGGGTAAGTAAACTCTGTGACCTATTATTTATTATTCTTTACTCAGTATGAGGTTGCAGAATTATATTGTTTGTTACTTATTAGTGCAATATCTGCCTTGGCATTATTGATATCACAACACACTGCATTTACCCAATCAGTATTTGTTACTGTGATTACATTAAAGTAAAGGTTTATTCAAAAATCATATTAACACAGACTCCCATCTCAGATGTAGTGTTAATTGAGTACAAATTTGACTTCTGTAGTTTAGAAATGGAACTGCAAATCCAACAATGCTTACAAACACAAAAAACTCATTAGCTAAATAGCTCAGTTGTTTCTGTAAAAATGCATAATTAAAACTTCTTTCAACCCACTCATTCAGATTTTAATTAAAGTCTTGGTGACAATGACTCATGAATATAGACGTCTCTACCAGCCCTCAGCGATTGCCCATAGCCACATTATTTTTAAAGCATGGACTTAGTAATACTGTATTAAAACAGTTAAGATCAAGATGTGGTTTGAGTGGGTTGAGAGAGGTTTTGGTGATTTTTTAAATGGAAATGCCAAGGATGTTTTGGTGTATTTTTTTAGAAACATTTGCCTTGCAACTCCAGTTTTAAGCTCAAGACTCAAAATTTTGACCTCAATAATGACTTAAGTGTTGACTAAATCTGGAGTATGTGTTTAAAGATGTTAATAATATTACTTTGTAAATTATTTGTTGAACAAATGAGTGTTAATGTATTCAGGTAATGCAACGTCAAGTAATGATCAGAATAAAGTGGTTCAGTTTTAATCATCTCACAATAATAATACATAGCCATACACAGTGGTGCTTGAAAGTTTGTGAACCCTTTAGAATTTTCTGTATTTCTGCATAAATTTGACCTAAAACATCATCAGATTTTCAGAAATCCTAAACGTACATATAGAGATTCCAGTTAAATAAATGTGACACAAATATTATACTTGGTCATTTATTTATTGAGGAAAATGATCCAATATGACATATTTGTGAGAGGTAATAGTCAGTGAATGTTTGCTTTCAGTATCTGGTATGACCCCCTTTATAGGAATAAATGCAACTAAATGTTTTCGGTTACTGTTCTTTAAACATTCTTGCTGTTTGTTACATTGTGTCCTCTTGCTGTTCCTTCACAGACCTGGCCCCTGGTAACGATGAGATTTATAACGAGACTCAGGAGTTGTTTTTGACCCCAGGCAACCCTCAAGAAGGCCAAGTTATTCTTCATAAGGTCCGTTTTAGATTTAATTTCAGTGGCGTACTTAGTGTCCATGTATATTAATTATGAGACAGAAATTTGTGAGGATTTATATTTTCAGTGTTGCAGTTTAACAGCCATTTAGTTTCAACATGGCTTCAACAAGAACTTGCTGTGGTCTTTTCCTTTAATTTTATTTCCTGTGTGTTGTGACTCTACTAATTTCAACTCATTCATAAACAGATTTGAAACAAATTAAACATTTAGAAACATTCATTTGGAGATAGATCAGTGGACAACACTGATTGTTAATGAATATTAACAAACTTGCTGCACTCCACCACTGACCTGAAGATTTGTTTTAAAATCCAGGATATATTTTTCTCTCTCAAGTTGGGGCATTTTTCAGGGAAGTTAGAGAACAAATGTATAGTCTCACTTGGAAACCAGTATTTTATGATATAATATACCATTTAATGTATAGTATGCACATCATGCACAATATATAATCTCAGATTTTCAGTGTTTAGTTTAAACCTTAAAATATTTGGGGCATTAACCTTCCACCACTAAAGGCATAGATAATACACTGTTGCACGTCGCTCTGGATAAGAGCATCTGCCAAATGCTGTAAATGTAAATACAAATGATTGAATCTTCTGCATTTCTATATCACTTCTAAAGTGTAAGCTAGTGTATGACATTGAGATATGCTGAGACCTTTAGTAAAATGGTACATGTGATCTCTGCCTTTGAAGCTTGTGTTTGATTCTCAGGTGGATTTGATGTACATGTAAGAAGCTTGTTTAACTTCATCAACTTGCAGACATTGCTTGAGTGTAAGATATCCTTAAAGCCAAAAGAGAAACCCTTACCAAGAAATTCTGAAATTCATAGAAATGTTTCAAATTATTTTTCACTGATATTTTTATGCTCATATAATCTGAAATTCAAGCTTTTGTATTAAGTTTAAAAAATGAATGCAAATCAGATGTTTTTTTAACTAGTGCTCTCAGACATTTAGGCACCACTATATTTTCATACAGTTGTTAAGGACAGGGAAATCCTTTCAGTTTTTCCGTGTTTGTGCACTGTAAAGATGCACAGGTGTTTCAGACAAGTCAAAGAACATACCAGACAACATGTCAAACAGTCTACAAAATATGATAATTACTCCTGGCTTCTCACTTTAATAATGAAGATAAGGATTTTGTCACAACTGTGAATTCCAGCTACAACTAGTTCCTCCTCTGTGGTTTTACCTCAGAATAAAACAGACCTTGTGAGACAAGCAAGAGTCTTTTGTGCTCTCTATCTGTCTATGATCCTCGTATACTCAATGTCAAGCCTAAATTACTATAGAAAACACAGTGCTTTACGAAAGTATTCACCCGCTTAGCTTTTTACCTATTTTATTACATTACAACCTGTATTTAAATGTTTTGTAATCTGAATTGTATGTGATGTATCTGCACAGAATAGTCTAAGCACGTAGGTGAAGTGAAATGAGGGGGAATAAAAAAAAAATGTGTATATATATATATATAAAATAAACTAGTATATACTACTACTGTATATACTAGTAGACCTAGAGTACAGCTACATTCTAAAGTTTGTTATGCCCCTGGATAAATTTTATTGGTTTTGGTTTTAAAATAAATTAAATGAGGGACTTCACCCTTTTCTACAGAAAACATCTGTACATTTTGAAACACTTTGTTAACTGAATTTAACATATTTGGAAAAAAAACCTGAATTATGTACAGAAGTTATGGAGCATAAAGTATTTGATATAATACGTTGAACATTAAATTGAGTTTGTTTTCTATAACTTATATGAATTGTTTTTTGACTTATTGTCACAGTAGAATTCAACAAAATGTCTCATTTGGCCAAGGTTTTCCAAACTTTACATGAGACTGTATAGGATCGCTTACCGAAAGGACTTCCAAAAATTAGGGTTGTAAAAGTGCACTTGATGTATTATTACCCTTTGATGTAGATTTTGTTGTTATAGTAGATTATAATTGATTGATTATAACATTGATAAACAATGTTTCATGAAGTGTGCAGTTACTTATTTCTTTGAGTAAAGTGAAAATTTGTGTTTTTAAACAGGATCATTAAGCCCACTGATTGTATGGTCTTAAAATTAAGCTTTAAGATAGTTTGAACGTTGAAATGTAAGTTTATTTTGCCTAAACCTGTACATATTCTGTCATTATGCCTTGCAGATCAGTGTGGACAGAGGCTTGCCCTGGGAAGAGGCCCTGAGGAAGGCTCAAATGCTCAGTGAACCTGACGAAGGCTTCTATCTCTCCCACAAGGTGAGTATTTCCATGTTTATATGGAACTACTATATTATTAACTACTAATATGAAAAATATTGAAAGATTTCTGAGATGGGACTCTTAACTTGGGGTGAGAAAGAGTTGTACTGTCTGTACACCAATCTTAGTACAGAAACTTTAAAGAGAATGAACAGGAAAGCAAATAAACGTCAGTAATTAAAATATGTTCACCTTCTAAGCAGTTAACATTTAAGCTCTGATTTCTGCCTCCACTGCAGCTGAGAGGGAGTCACCCATGTGTGCTGCTTGCTGAGCAAGGCCGGGGGCACAACCTGGTGGTCTACAAGCCCAATGTGGGCAAGCAAAAGCAAACTGAGAACCTGGATAGCATTCAGAAGAAGTATCGCAAGGTACGCTTTGCTCAGTCTGAGTAGTTGAACTGAGATCCAAAATGACAGTAAACTGAATAAGAAGTCCTGATTTAATCTTTATTCTGACTGTAAAGTCACTTACACTTCATTTTGAAGTGTCAGCTGTAGATGCTCATCTACTTTAACTTTTCCTTGATCTTACAACACAGGTGACACCAGAGGAGGCTAAGGACAGCTGGGAGACCCAGTTCAAATTCTCCATCAAGAAATGTAGCCATGCCAACTGGTATGCATGGAAGGCTTTATTTATTTCCCAAAACCAAGGACATGATGTGATCTTTAGTCACCCTGTCTAATGTAAATCTGTATGTTTTGTGCAGGAACGGGCGGTGTAAGAAAGTGGATGAGGGACAGGAGTGTTTGCAGGGTATGCGTCTGCGGCAGTATCATGTGCTGTGTGGTGCTCTGCTGTGTGTATGGAAGCGTGTGGCCGATGTGGTGGCCGATGTCACCAGCTCTAGCATCCTGCAGATTGTCCGCCTCAAAACCAGAGAACACAAACAAGTCGGTGAGTGACTGAGGTCTCCCCAAAAGTATGGATGTGAAAGTACAAAGTGCAATTAATCTTGAAATGTTATAATTGATTTTCATAACGTGTGTGTTTTCAGTGAATAGCTCTGTAAATTAGTAAATAATTCAATTCTCTTAGAAAATGTAATTAAAATGGAACCAAATGGTTGTCTACACTGAGATATCATGAGGCCTCTCTCTCTTTCACTCTCAGGTATAAAGATCCCAGAGAACTGTGTGGCTCAGGTGCGAGAGGAGCTAGGCCGGATGGATAAGGATGTGAAAAGGAAACGTCAAGAGAAGGAGCTTAATGCTCAGCAGCAGCGTATGGCTCAGCAGCATCCTATTGACCTGCGGGATTGTCACAGAGACTTAACAGAGTATTTCTCTCATCCTCCACAGCTGCCCAGCCTGACCAACCTTACTACAAATTATACCAGCTCTGTCCCATTCACCTGTTTTCCACCTCTGTCCTCTTATTCCTCCCACCCATCACTGATTAACCCTATAGACGGTCTGCCAGCCCTAAGGGTGCGCAGCCCTTCACCTCTTTCCCCGGAAAACACTCAGGCTGGCCTTGGAGCCATGGAGGACTTCCGTATGGATACCTTCACACAGGTGCAGCAAGAGCATCATCAGCATCAGGACAATCAAGAGATCATCGACTTCCTCAACTCCCTCTCAGAAGACTGCCACTCCATTCCTTCTTCAGCTTCTTCAGACACTTTACCCAACGCCACACAACAAGCCTCAATAAGCCTTTTTTCCACCTCCCATATGCCGTCTTCTTCTTCTTCATCATCTCTTTTCTCCCCTTCGCTCACACCATCCTCATCTTCCTCTTCATTGTCACTCTTTTCTGCTCTCTCACCCTCAGACCAGCTTTCCCTCAGTCAGCCCAGTGCTAGTAGCTCCAGTGAACCAGTCATTGATGTCAGGGAAGTGCTGAACAGCATGCTGCGTGGCCCAGACACACGCCAGTCTGTCATTCAATTTGGGCTACCCGATTGAGAGTATCTGTACTGATCAGTCCAACTGGCCTTATCCACACTCTAGACCAGAGGTCATCAACTTCCTGGAGATCTACCTTCATGCAAAGTTCAGTATCAGCCCTGTTACTAAACCACACCTGCTCAAAATAATGCATTGTTTCCCTTACTACTGCTTAGTGGGTGGGGTGCCCAGTATTCTTGTTCACCCACCTGTGACAGTCTTAAAAACAAGACCTTTTATTGTGTTCGACTGTCCGGTTTCCTGTTTGTATTTCCATATTCTTTGTTTTGATTAGCTGTTAAAATGTTCCTGAATCCCTTTTTAAATCAGGAACAAAACAGCATAAACTTTAACCAAAAGCATCTGGATTTTGAGTTTTGTGCAATATAGCAAAATAATTCATGTACAGCTTCTGTGTACTAACTGCTAACATGCTAATTCAAACAGCAAATATACACTATAAGTGTAAAACTGTGGCTCCCCATTAAAAAAACAAAACAAAAACAATTCTATGGTTAACCCTTTATAAGCTGAACTCTACAGAAAGGTGTTTCTCCTTGAGGAGTGTTGGTGACCACAACTTTAGATGGAGCTTGGGGGGAAAAAATAGAATGATTTTTTTTATTATTTATGTAATAGAATAGTCTAATATCCAGCCATTATCTGTTCTCCGATTATATAAAAAGTACTTTTTGATACTGAAACCACTTTAGGAGTGAATATACAGTATTCAAACAAATGTAATGTTGACATTTGTTGAGTTACTCTGCCCTCTTGTGGTACTTCAGCATACATATCCTTGGCTGAAACTGGCGTATAATGGTGAAACCAAAACTGGAAAGAAAGACCCACCCCCACTCTCACCTGTTCTGTATCTGTTTCACAACTTCCTCTGAGACAATTCTCTTCCAAAGAGAGAAAGGTAACAGACTACTGTTTAAACAGTGCCTTTGGAACATACTAGGGAATGTAAACAAAGACTTCCTGTACAGTTATATATTTGTATACAATATGTTGGCATTTTATTTATTGTTTTTATTTATCTAGCCTCATATGAGAGGATAGATTGAATGTCCCTGAATGAGCTTATATGTTCTTTATGCATCTGTTGGTCCTGTTGTTCTTATACTCCTAATGAGTAGTGGCTCAGTAGTGATTTGTGCATTACAATACCAAATGTTACCAGCTTTTAGCTTTTAATCGTCTTAAAATGTGATTCTGTGCTCTCGTACTATTTTACGCTCTCAGGAAATGCAAAAAAAAGGTGATTTAACCCCTCGTAGTATGAAGGTCTTATTAAGTCTACATGTGATGCATGGTGAGTGAGTAAATGTTGAGTATCATAGAACAATACAAATGAACAAGGAACCATCAGTGACTCATATCAGCAAGACTGAAAGATTTGACTGTTTAAAAATAGCTGTAGTAATGTAGTAAACAGATGTTTTGGGGTAATGGTGGAGACTGTCTGTAATATTTATGTTTATTATAATTTATCTTCTTAATTTATGTTAAAGGGATATTATTTTCATACTGTATATTGTCCTGATATCTAAAGTGTGCATAGAAGCAGAAACAGAAACATGAAATTACTGAAAAACCAAAGGAAACAATCCAATACTTAACCTGAAAAAGTGTGATTTTGCACCATAATATTGCACTGTTCCAGACTGCTGCACGAGCATTGTGATTGCTTTCAGTTCTTGTTGATTTCATGCAACTTGAGTAAATTTGTACTTTTCTTGAATCCCTAATCAGAAATTACTGAAACTGCACCAGTGATTAGATACGTTTATTAGCAGAAATGTAAAAAAACAATGCAGGTATTGAAGTACCAGTGGTCTTGTTGCATTGATTCCTGACTGGCTTCCAGATGTTAATATGGCAGTAAACCCTGAATATTCCTTCTTGGAGCATCTGAATACACACATTTATCTCAGGAAGAAAACTTTTAGTGACTTTTTGGTTGGTGTTTTGTTTTTTTTCCCAAAAATCCAAAGAAATGAATACTCACCCACCGTATGCAAGTCTTACCTGTACATTGAAACTCTGTTTCTTGTAGCTGTTTGTTTTCACCTGTTCATGAATGTTGCTTACTAGCAGCTGTCTTTGCTATTTAAAGGCACAGATATTATTTATTTAATAGAGACAACACTGTTATGATCTTTTTCTCCGTGAAATCCAAATGAAATGCTGACAAATCATCTTTATGTTCATTTATGTTATGCTGTGGATACATCCTGCTAGGTTTAGACGCTCATAGAAGACAATATTGTTTTCTCTACTACACATACAGACCTAGCACAGGTTTATTCCATTCTTACTTATTGTTTTCTGCACTTAATCTGACAGCCTAGTACATGGAGTCGAAATGTTTGGGCACCCCTGGTTAAATTACATTATTTTTCTTTTCTTTTATTGCAGAGATGCTTATTCATCCATTTAGTCTTTGCCAGCAGATGAAGAATATTAGAACTCCAATCTGGATGTAAATCAGAGCCAAATCATTATGACCAATATGCTTTATATATTGTTAGTCTTTCTTGTGCTTCCGTAACAGCTCCTACCTGCCCAGGCCTGGTCTCTTAGCAGCAGATAAGTCCTATAAGTTATGAGACTAGATGGCAGGTTTTCAGAGCTGTTGTTTCAGCACATCCAGATGCTCAGATTCAAATCTGGGGAATTTGGAGGTCATTGTCTGTAGGTACTGACCACTTCAGAGACACTTAGTCAGACATTACAATATGGCCCTAATGAAAGTCACTCAGTTCTTCACATCTGCCCATTTCTTTCACATCCAACACACTGAGAAAGCCTCAGATGCTGACAATGTACCGTCCTTAAAATATAATTAACATGATTAACTTTACCTTTCTCTGCGAGTGGTCATAATGTTTTGGCTCACTGGTGACTGTAAAGTGATACTAATGAAGTTCAGTCTGTGTTTCGTTTCTTCATTCCAGCAGTCCAGAACAAACAAATCCAACGTGGTACAAAACTGATAATGTCTGAGGATTCCTCAGTTGTAATAGAAAACATGTTATAGCCTGGCTGTGGTTATCATTATTGATTCCTTATTGGGGCTTTAACATTAGATGAAGTGAGTTTGTTAAGCACTCTAATGATCCACCCTCTACAGTAGTGATGTCAGCACTTGTTACGACCATCTACACAACTAACCCAATGAACTGTTGCTTATATTTGTGTATAATTTGCACTAAATGTGGAAGAAGTGATTTGCCATATGATGGAAATTTGTGGTGTATTTGTTTTACTGTCCCTTTATTATGTACATTGTATGCATTTTGCATTGTGTTGCCTTTTCTTTTGCATTTTTATCACTTTTAAATAATTTATTGCTAACTCAAAGAGACATAACATGCTACTGAATTGATGTATGTTGAACTACCTTTTATTTCTATTCTAACTGGGGCCTGCATTCGTATTCTGGGGTTTGCTTTGCTTTGTGTATTTATAATTTTAATTGAGATGTATATAATGTAAAAAAGAAATACAAATTGTGCCTTCCAACTATTTCTTTAAAAAATAAGAATTTTTTTTATGTGTAACAGAAAGAACGTACCACAGTGCAATCTTTGTTATTAACAAAGCAACAAATAAAAAATAAACATTCAGATTTATGGAACACTGACTGTGTAGCTGATGTGATATGGCTTAAATATAAAGGTCTACAAGTTAACATTACTAAGCCAGTTTGATCTTTTTTGCCTCCGTCCACACATACAGTATAGTTGCGCAACTGGACTGCCGGGTAACACATTTTCCTGCACACTAGTTCCTGCTACTTTGTGTAGTTCTACATTAGAACAGATGTGTATGTATGTATGTTTATCTGTATGTTTCTGTTTATTGTACAAGAAGAGAAATAAGTCTAGTGATAGTCACTCTGGTTGTGTGATTCTAATTAACAGTTTGATCAATTAATGGTTAATAAAACACGTGTAAAGCAGAGTGATACATGTAGAGTTAAAAGTCCATGTGCTGTTATATTTGGTTATTCTCATAAGACGTTGGGCCAAACTTTAGGAACAACTGTCTCCATTAAGAGAATGATCTCAGCTAGTACAGACAGGTTAGACTCCAAACTACTCTTCAGTTCAGACAACTAAACCATCACTAATACCTAGAAAGAAGGAAAGATACACAATTATACACAATATAAGAGCTTTACAATACATTACAATAAGAGTTTAAACTAGTGCTGCTTAAGTGCTCAACAAAGAGATGCTCTTCAGTCTGTGTGTGAAGACTGTGAGAGACTCTGCTGTTAGAACAACCAGTGGGAGTTTGTTCCACCACTTCAGTGCTAGGACAGAGAAGAGTCTTAATGCTAGTCTTGAAGGATGGTGGGTCAAATCGAGCCATACTAGAAGTTCGAAGGGTTTGAGGTGTTTGACCATTGCCATTAGGTAGGGAGGGGCTGATTAATTTTTTTCTTTGTAGACAATCATCAGGGTTTTGAATCTGATGTGAGGAGCTACAGGAAGTCAGTGAAGTGAACACAGCAGTGATGTGACATGAGAGAACTTGGAGTGATTGAAGACCAGCTGAGCAACTGCATTCTGGATCAACTGCAGAGACCTGATGTCTACATAGGAAGATCAGCCAGGAGTGAAGTGCAGTAGTCAAGTCTTGAGATGACAAGCACCTGGGCAGCATCCTGAGAAAGAGAACAGTACAAACATAGCAGGTAATTATGGTAATAGTCTTGGTGGGGTTCACCAACAAGGATAAAGCTTAAATGTAATTGGATTAAATCAAGATTTATCTCGTAAACCTGAGTCATAAAAAGATAAATTGATTACATCTCAATTTAAATGAGGATTTATCTAAACTAACATTCAATTGAATAAAGTTGCACTACAAACCGGATTCCAAAAAAGTTGGGACACTAAACAAATTGTGAATAAAAACTGAATGCAATGATGTGGAGGTGCCAACAATCTAATATTTTATTCAGAAAAAAACACAAATCACAGATCAAAAGTTTAAACTGAGAGAATGTATCATTTTAAGGGAAAAATATGTTGTTTCAAAATTTCATGGCGTCAACAAATCCCAAAAAACTTAGGACAAGGCCATTTTTATCACTGTGTGGCATCCCCCCTTCTTACAACACTCAATAGACGTCTGGGGACAGAGGAGACCAGTTTCTCAAGTTTAGAAATAGGAATGCTCTCCCATTCATGTCTAATACAGGC
>BRDA01093132.1:5953-17132 GCA_036984385.1 Crenuchus spilurus
AATGCACCAATGTTGGAGTTGTGTTGAATTTATAGGCTTGCTGAGAACAATAGTGCCGTGGGCACTTTGTGTGTTGACGTGTTTGAGAAAAGTTTATTTTGTGAATCATTTTTAATAATCTCGTTATTTGTCTATTATTCAAATTTCTTAGAAAATATTGATACACTTAAGTATTCCAATGTTATGTTTTGTGATACTGTATCGATTCAAAATAAACAATTTATAAACAAAGATTGTCATTTTATGTTGTATTTAAACCCCTAACCAATACAGCAGTGTTGTTTTGTGATCGATCTACAGCCATTAAACTCCTCCACTCCAATGTAAATACATAACGTAAGGATGCAACACTAAAATTTTGTAAAAATTAGATTTAAAAAAATTACAGTATATAGCCTTGGTTACAGTATCGCAACATTTCATAATATACTGAATCATAACTTAATATAACCTGTATGTACTGTATCACCAGATTCTTGCAAATACACAACCCTACCATCTACAGTACATGTCTCTGGATAGCCCTGTTTCCAAGCATTATCGTAAATAATGAGAATAAATCAAAACACACCTCACAAAACAAAATCTCTTTTTCAAAGAAAACTTAATGAGTTAATCAGAAAGTAGGATCAATTTAAACATGACTGTGACAGAAAGCACTTTGAAAGCAGGCAATTTATCGAGGAGCTAAATTATATATGTGAAATTAAAAAAAGGATGGCCAAAGAGTTTAAGGGTCACATCAAATACAGAATGTCCATTAGGTGTCATTTGCTAAAAAAAAACCTTAAATATGTCCATCATGACTAAACTACATTATTTAACTTTCTGTTTGCTTACTTTTTGTAAAAACTGTGTCACTCAAATATATCTTATTAATATAGAAATGTCCACAGTAAACTCAGTCAATTTCCTTTATTCAGTGTAAAAATAGCAGGGGTTATAAGACCATTCAGACTACATGAAATGAGCAGAGATCAATACTGTTTGTGTTTCACTCTGCTTTGGCCTCTTGCCTACACTTCAGGCCTGTTCTGGAGAACAACAGCATCCCTGGAATTCTCTCAAAACTGCACACACAAGCCCATGCACACAGAGTTCCAGCATTATTGCTGCTTCTCTTTCCCCAAGTCTTGCTCTTTTATTAATGTGCTGAATCAAGCGACTCAGGGGGTCTCCACCTCCACACTCTTCCCACATCCATTGATTGTAACTCTTTCATCATTCCCTCCCATCTGCAAGCTGCTACCAATCTTTGCATTGGTTTCATTTTGTTTACTAAAGCTACATCCTACTTCTGACACCAGTAAGATTTTAAGTGTCCTCCATTATAAATGAGAGAACCTAGGGGTTGGCAATGATTTTATTGTGATCAATTGTGTTATAATACACTTTTCTCATCAGAATATCATCAGTTATTCTAGAACCATGACCAAGTGCACATATAATAAAAAGTATATCATTGCCAGATGCTTATTTCCAGGTCAAAGACTGTCCTAGACTATGTTGCTGTAGTTATGGGTTTTGCCAGTCTGTAAAATGTTAGATTAATTACACAACAATAAAGCTACACTTAATCTATACCTAACAGTATGATGTTCCAAAAGCATATTACAATCATATAGTAACTGCATACAACATTCATACAGTAACTGCATACATCAACAATCATACAGTAACTGCATATAACAATCATATAGTAACTGCATAAATCAACAATCATACAGTAACTGCATTCAACAATCATAGTAACTGCATACATCAACAATCATACAGTAACTGCATACAACAATCATATAGTAACTGCATACATCAACAATCATACAGTAACTGCATACAACAATCATAAAGTAACTCCAACAATCATATAGTAACTGCATACAACATTCATACAGTAACTGCATACATCAACAATCATACAGTAACTGCATATAACAATCATATAGTAGCTGCATACATCAACAATCATACAGTAACTGCATACAACAATCATATAGTAACTGCATACATCAACAATCATATAGTAACTGCATACAACATTCATACAGTAACTGCATACATCAACAATCATATAGTAACTGCATACATCAACAATCATATAGTAACTGCATACAACAAGCATATAGTAACTGCATACAACAATCATATAGTGACTGCATTCAACAATCATACAGTAACTGCATACAACAATCATACAGTAACTGCATACATCAACAATCATATAGTAACTGCATACAACAATCATACAGTAACTGCATACATCAACAATCATACAGTAACTGCATACATCAACAATCATACAGTAACTGCATACAACAATCATATAGTAACTGCATACAACAATCATACAGTAGCTGCATACATCAACAATCATACAGTCAAGCATTTAACAATCATATAGTAACTGCATACAACAATCATACAGTAACTGCATACAACAATCATATAGTAACTGCATACATCAACAATCCTATAGTAACTGCATACAACAATCATACAGTAACTGCATACAACAATCATATAGTAACTGCATACATCAACAATCATACAGTAAATGCATACAACAATCATATAGTAACTGCATACATCAACAATCATACAGTAACTGCATACAACAACAATATAGTAACTGCATACATCAACAATAATTCAGAAACTACACACAACAACAATATAGTAACTGCATACATCAACAATAATTCAGAAACTGCATACAACAATGATATAAAACTGTATACAACAATAATCGCACAGTAACTGCATACATCAAAAATCATACAGTAACTGAACATCATACAGTAACAGAAGGAAAAATGTGGGGTACCCTTGAGCGAAACACCAAAACACCATCTGTTCCCCGGGTGCAGAGGCTGATGTATGTGTGTGCTCATTAACCTCTAGCATGTGTGTGCTAATTGTTCACTAGTGTGTGTGTGTGTGTGTGTGTGTGTGTGTGTGTGTGTGTGTGTGTGTGTGTGTGTGTGTGTGTGTGTGTGTGTGTTCCCTGCCACATATGGGTTAAATGTGTAGACCACGGAATTTCTAAAGCACCATTTCTTTTTTTAATTTATTCATTTTACTATGAAGATGTTTTGCATTTTTTCCATACTAACTTATTCACAGATCTCAAAAAACTACTTGATATTAATGTTCATGTTATTGTCCACCTTTAAGGAAAACCAGACAAAGTAAGAATGTGCAAAGGCAGAGCTAGCTATGATACATTATATGGACCCTAACTCATCCTAACTCATCCTAAAAGTATTAGACATAGCACTGTCATTAAAGATAACACAGTTCCACTGTTCCAGAGCTCAATGCTGGGGGCTTTATACCCCTCTTGCCCACACCTGGCTTTAAACATGGTGCTAATAGGTTCATGTTTATATGCTCCAGAGAGTCATGTTCTATTGACAGTACTTCTCTACAGGGATTACACAAGCTGTGTATGCATTTGTACATCTGTGTCAGCAATGGGTACAACTTAAAGTAGCTGATGGACATATAGTGTGTCAGAATAGAGCAGTGCAGTTTTCTTCAGGTCACTGTATGCATGAGGAGGCACGAGTGACCTGTTCCTGTAAGTGTGACAGAGGCTGTCCTGCGTACCTATAACACACATCAGCATGGACACTTCTCCAGTCCTGCATACACATATGCTGTGTATAATGAAGAAAGCCCTAGATCAGCAGAAACAGCGATATGTCTAGTATCACTAATCAGCTGATGAAAGAGGTTGGAGGCTAAAAGAATTCATGAGACAGATTCTTATCAGTGTCCCAGCTGAGCTTCTTACTTTTGCAAGCCTTGTCTAAGCCAAACTGACCCCCAGTCAGATATGCTCCTCAACTTAAACCTCAAAAGACAAGTCACACTTTATTTGAGCATCCAGACTGAGACAAATTTGAACCTCAGGTTGGTTGGCACTTTCCAAAAAGAGAAGAAGTGAGACACTTCATGACGGTTAGTTGTAATGAATAAGTCAGTGGCTGAGACATACAGGCGGAGAAACCCGGTGCATTAACGACTCAGTATGAAATGTTAAAATCCAACAGCAATCCCAGAATCTAAAAGCCTCTCCGGCTGCAGCCCTCTCTCTCTCCTGCTGCACAGCACAAGTGTCAGCTGTGCTTCCAGTCTTGTGATGCACTGGCGTGGAACTGGGCTGCCCTGCCAAAGACACAGGCACTAATGTGAGATCAGGTGGCCGAGCGAGCTGGGCCTTACTGCCTGTGCTCACCGGGGTCGCATCACGGACAAGGAAACTGAGAGCATTCACAGGAAAATCACTGACACTGAACTAACCCAGCTGAGCTGAATCAAACACAGCTCATTAAGAAGGAATATACCGGCAATTTTACATTTGAATACACAAATGCAGTGCACAAGACTTGCTGTCTTATTCTTACAATAATATAGAAGTTATTCAAACCTGTGTTTATTATTTACAATCAGAATTATACATTCGGGTTGATATGAATCGGTGAAAATCTTGGCATGCACTAAATCTTAGTTGTAAGAGTGATAGAAAGCTCTAAACAAGAGCAATCCGTGAATGTTACACTCTTCTCTGTACTATATACAGGTATATGTGACCCCGCCACGGAAAACCAGGCCAAAGTCACTTGGCAACTTATTGAGATATCGTGTCAATATCATGTCACTCACATTAGCAACAAAACTTAGCCACTTAGTTTTATTGCTGTAAATGATAGATAATAGTCTCAGATATCTGTTGTAGTATATATTTGACCCAAAATAAAAACATAAATTCACAAAAAATGTGTTTTGAAAAAACAAATTTTGAAAAAAAAGAATGACTTTGACCTGGATTTCCCTGGCGGGGTCACATATATGTAGGTTCGGAATGAAACTGCAATCTATGAGATGGCGTTCTGAGCAACAATTACATTAATGCACAATATATTGATGACCAATGTTGTTTGCCAATACAAATAAAAACATAATGGTTGTTATTGGTGAAATTATAACTGATATTCCAACTGTCCTATTTTTAGCTTGTACAGTTGGAAGTGTTTAGACACCACAACATCCTCTGATGGCCACTCTGTGACTCCTTCTAGTAGACACCAATTGATACAATGTAAGATAAATGGTATAATCCATTATTTACATTGAAGTAGTTTGTTTAAACTACTGGTATGATATCGGCAACATTCAATGAAATATCAATAATCATATTAGGCCTGAAAATTCCATATTGGTGCATCTCCAGTCTTAGGTTCCAGTGGAGAATCATCAGTGATGTGGAAATGAGTCCAAGACACAGTTTAGTCTGTGTTAAGCAAACAGCCCAAAAGGCTGTAATAGATATGCTGGTGTAAATCTATAAACAGAGATGAGAGCTGGTGTTGGGTAGCAGTATTTTTTTTTTTAAATGAAGGCTTTCCAGATAAAGGAGTGCTAAAGGGTAGAGAGAGGTGCTGCGTCTGTACTGTAAAAAACACGCAAGCAGCGGAAGTGAGGCAGAAGACTTGCATGAATTGAGCTAAAAATAAATACTGTAGTGTGGGTGAATAGGGCTGTAAATGAATAGAGCTGTCCACAGAGCTGTGACACAGGGTGAATTGGGCAGACTGAGGATAACAGCCATCAAACCCTTCCCCGCCCCCACCACCACCACAACCGTAACTGTAACCCCCCCAGAGCTCCTCTTAACGTCATTGACTGCCACTCCCTCTGGGAATATCTCAGCAACACAACACGCTAAAGAAGAGAGGAAGTACACTTAAAGACACAAGAGTTCAGAGGGGTTCAGTAAGTAATCTGTGCTGTACTAAAAACAACGTTTGGATTTGATTACATAATTTTAACAAATATTTATGAACCTACATGTCAAAATCTTAGGGTTTTATACAACTCATATAATAATATAATTATATAATATAATATTACTGTAATATAATAACACATTTATTAACAACATTTATTAGTTTAAGCATTTAAAATTTAAAAAAAAATTTCGGGCTGCACAGCATTGAAGAGACATTGTAGGGTCACAACTGTTCAGCAGAACAAATCTCAGCTCAGTTCTATTTGTTTAGTAAAACCTTTCTTTCTTTTTGCTTTCTTTACACAAACACATCAAACTGAATGTGATCAGTAAAAAAGAGACAAACATTGGCAAATGTATTTTTGACCACTTAGCAGAACAGCAAATATCAGCATGATAGTTAAAATGGCTCCAAACTACAGTATATAACACTGTTTTTTGTATACAGTATAAAGTACAGTATATAACTCTGTAATTTGTGGTGAATCTGTGCGTAGACGTTGCTTACTCTGATGTTTCCAAAGGTCCAGACAATGATTACAATAAAACTGGGTTATGTATCATGGTGCATCTTGAGAAACATTTGTGTAACAGCTTTGAAAAGTACACTCTTTAAAACTGCTCTTCAACAGTTCAACAATCATGAATAACATTAATAATAATGAAGATATGGTGATGAAATCTAGATTAAATATACCAGTTTCTTTCTCCTGATCAGGAGATGATGTGGTCTGCTTGGAGACATGCTTTTTGGCAGCTTTATAAAGCTGCACAATTCACAGAGTGAAATAACCAATGCTGTGCTGTGTCCACAAGGATAACTGAGGGCTTTAATCTCTCCGTCTAGCAGCAGGTGACCAGTTAAGACAAATGGATGGGCACCAGCCTCTACTCCTACAGCCGTGGATATTAGTCATTAGAAATCTCCACCCAGCTACCCACACTGTAATTGAGTATGTCAGTCTTTTTCACACAGACTGAGGTTTATTTAATTAAAATTTCATCACCATATCTTCATTAATATTAAAGTTTTTCATGGTTGTTTGGGTAAAGAAGCAAACGGGACACTCTGTATATAATACTACTACTTGAAAATAGGTTTTGATAAAACATAGTGAAGAAAAACATCACATTTAAACATATAAAGGCTGTTTTTAAATATAATTTTTGCCAATTTTCTCCTCTTCCCAATGTGGTTGTACCTAATTAATCCATCCCATCCACTAGGGGGCTCTCCCCATCACTTTGCACTGTCCGTGACTCTTAAGAGAGTGAAGACATGCACGTCTCCTATGCTGCGTGTGATATGGCCATCGCCTCTTTTCAAACTATCGCTTCATACACCGTTACTGTGGAGCCAACGCGCTCAGAGGAAAGCGCAGGATTCCCAGCTCCAACTGGACCAATCAGTAGACGACTGGACAATGTATGAGTGATAGGGAGAATGCCATCTACCTGCCCAGAGAGAGCACGGACAATTTTTGCTTTCTTGGGCCCTGGCTGTTGATGGTAAACAGCATGACCAGGATTCGAACTCGCAATCCTCTGGTCATAGTGTCAGCATCTTAGCCTGCTGAGCCACTCGGGCCATAAAGGCTCTTACTTCTATATGACCAATAGTTAAAAACATTGAAGAAACATCTTTTTGTGTGTATGAAAAAAAAAGATAACCAGTGTTCTACATTGGAATGGTGTTACCTTTCTTTAGGGAAAATAATGGTATCAGATTGTGTTGTAATTAATTTATTTGAAGCTGTATTGACTCCACTCACTCTGCCTTGATTTCAGACTTTAACCTTCACTTTAGAAAGGTTCAGTTATCAAAAAATACAAATCGGCTTCTTTCTCCTGGAATGTGAATGTAGTGAACCTTTAAGATACACAACTAGACCGTTAGTACCTTTAAGGGTACATTTGCATTGTTGGTACCCTGCAGGACAAAAATGTGCCTGTGCTGTGCTTTATTTTATAATAGTGTAATTAAATCTGATTTCATTATAATATTCATGTTGGATTTAAGCCAATGCTAGCGTGACCTGTGCTTATTTACTGTCCTTTTAAACCGAGATGTGTTGCTCTATTCTTTACTTATGGAAGAATTATTAAATAAAGCCATTCTTACTGCATGTTATCTCTTCTGTTAGTTCTTTCAAAACATGTGATCTAGCCAAGAGCCAGTCAGTGGATTAAACATAGAGAGTTAGGCCCCACGGTCAGCAATGGTTAAAGTTGGAACAGATTAAACGTTGATTTCATCCTTGATAGAGCTGCAGTGCTGCTGAGATCTTTATTGTCCAGTGATTTGGACAGTGCCAGAGGGATCTTTGCAGCACTGCTGTTGTTGATGCTGTTTCTAAGGGATGAAAGCTTTGGATAAGCACGAGCCCGCAGCAATGGACGAATGAGTTTCTAGCCACGAGGCTCAAAGCACTATCACACCCTGTAAATCTGCTAGACTGGATAAAAAAACTTCACCTCTTTTTTATCTTGGTAAAAAGGGCATGGTGACTAATTGCCAGTGTTGCTGAGACTCCTGTGGCTTTTTAATTCTCTCTAACCTTTACCAGAGAGGCTCCAGCCAACTGTTAAGAGGTCATCGTTTTTTTAACCACGGCATTTACCGCATAGTATGTGGCACTCACACACTGCAAACATTCAAATATAGAAATAGCCTCTATGAGAAAAATGAGAAACATTTGTAGTGACTATTTTTTTCATATTTAACTATATATTAATATTTAATTCTATTTGCTTTTATTTCTATAGGGTGTGAGACATTGCAAATAAGCTTTATAGAAATCCAAATGCAAAGTCCCGATGAACAAGCTGTGATGGTAGCAGGAAAAAAAATCTCCAAAAGAGAATGTGAAACTAACATTGATAGTATTTTTCCACTATTAAAATACCAGTATAGTTGCTGGAGCTTGTGATGGTTCTTGTGAGCCAATGAACACTTTAAGAATGGTTCAGAGACCTTGTATAAAGCACATGGTGGAACATTCTTCTGCACATTTTGCTTCTTTGTTTGAGGACATATCTAACCATCCAAATTTTCACTTCCCAATATCAGAAGTGGTTGCTAGTCATCGACTGATATGGGTTTTTCAATGGCCAATGTTGATATTTAGGGTGCAGGTGGCCAATGGCCGATATATAGTGATTATGTGATGTTCTGTCTTTTTTGCATTTTGGAAAATGAGATTATAAAAAATAAATAAATATTGACTTGAGACAAAATGGTAGGTGTGTCAGTTATAGATTTATCTGCCCCAAAAATGATGAAATTGACACTAAGTGGAGATCTGATTTTTTGTTTAATATCAGCCACACTGATTAGGATGTCTGCAGATGTGCCTTAAATTAGCCATTTTTTGTTTAGAGTGCAGATTGTTTAAAATTAATTGGCCAAGGCTGATTATCTAAAAACAACAATAATTGGCTTGATTAATTGCTCTATCACCAGCAACCACTTACTGAGTCATCAAGTTCAATGCACTAGTCAGCTGAGTTGTTGGTCTGTGTCCTAGCACAGCCTAAGTCCATCACAATTCATTTTTACTTCTAAAGCATCCTGTACCAATGAAGGAAACAACTTTATTGACACCAGGACTTTTCCCTTCAACCTGTTGCTTCACATGTTTGCTGGTTCCACTCCTGTAAAATTATGTAGTCTCAACTGAACCAACTTTTATGACCAGGAACCATTTGACTGTGGTCCAACAGTGTTGAACCAAAACACCAGCACCAGCACCATGCCAGCAGAAAAGGAACCAAGACTCAAAAGGAGAACCCCTCATCTCCTAGTTTGCACTAAAGAATGGATCTGAGATACAGAGAGTACAAGTTAACAAGTGAGATTTATCTTCTCAGATCAAGCAGAAGAAAGATCTCTCAGATAAGCCAGTGACTAATGTTTAAAGTCTATCAGAAAACTGTCTGAAGATCTAGAGTACAATCAATTGTCTTAGACAGTCATCAAAACTTTCTATCTCAGAAATGGAAACTTCTTCATTCTTAATTATAGGTAGGGATGCAATGAATATTCGGTAACCAAAATTATTTTGGCAAAGAATTTACATTTTGGTGCATCACTAATTATATTGTACATTAATAACACAACAGTTTATTCCAAGTCATTTCTATTGATCCATCCTATATTTTAAAGTAGTGTAAAGAAATTAAAATGTAGGTACAAGCTCTATAATAACAATAATATAAGATTCCAGAGGTAATAATATGGTAGAGAAAGAGTTCCAATACAAATATAAGATCAGAATATAAAAAACAATCCCTGAAACAGGTTAGGGGTTCACACAGGGATTGGCAGTTGTGAAGCTCTTTGCAAATCAGGACACCAGTTCAAGAGTTGTTTATGTTGTTGCTGAATGTAAATGAATAAAGCTGCACAGTACAGTAAATGCTAATGGACCGTCAGGATATATTCAGCTGTTCCGTCAGCAGGAGCACGTCAACAACGGGCCTGACAGCAGCAGGCATATGTGTCAGCAAAGGAGCTCAGGAACACACCCACATACACACACACACACACACACACACACACTGAGGCAGAGCCCACTGTGCTAGCAGGAGGCAGGAAGTAATCAGTGGAGTGAGGTGTAACCTGGAGGAACAGCCACGAGCCCCAAAGACACTGCCAGACCAGAGGAGTCACACCACCTCCACCTCCAACACACACGCACACACACACAGTGCCAGGTTTCTCGTCAAAAAAGTCATCCCCCCTTACCCCTGCCCAAACACAGTCTCCTTTCCTGAAGACAATTCTGCACCATCCCTACTCTCTCTGACTCTCTCTTACACAATCTTCCTGTCTCTCTCTCACCCTCTCTCACTATCTCAGTCTCTTCTTCTATCTCTCTCTATACCTCAGTCTCTCTCTCACTATCTCAGTCTCTTCTTCTGTCCCTATCTATACCTCAGTCTCTTCTTCTGTCTGTCTCTGTACCTCAGTCTCTCTCTCACTATCTCAGTCTCTTCTTCTGCCTGTCTCTATACCTCAGTCTCTTTCACTATCTCAGTCTCTTCTTCTGTCTCTCTATACCCCAGTCTTTCTCTCACTATCTCAGTCTCTTCTTCTATCTCTCTCTATACCTCAGTCTCTCTCTCACTATCTCAGTCTCTTCTTCTGTCCCTATCTATACCTCAGTCTCTTCTTCTGTCTGTCTCTGTACCTCAGTCTCTCTCTCACTATCTCAGTCTCTTCTTCTGCCTGTCTCTATACCTCAGTCTCTTTCACTATCTCAGTCTCTTCTTCTGTCTCTCTATACCCCAGTCTTTCTCTCACTATCTCAGTCTCTTCTTCTGTCTGTCTCTATACCTCAGTCTCTCTCTCACTATCTCAGTCTCTTCTTCTGTCCCTCTCTA
>BRDA01093142.1:0-10200 GCA_036984385.1 Crenuchus spilurus
CGGGGAGTCTCTAGTAACCCCTGGTTCTCACACCTCAATGAGCGCAAGAAAGTACGGGGGATTAGTAGCTCTCTTAAATACACAGGGGCCTGATCATGTAATGCTTTGAATACCAGCAATAAGATTTTAAAATCTATTCAGTACTTGACCGGCAACCAGTGCAGTCTTTCCAAGACGGGCGTAATGTGCTCCCACTTTCTTATGCCAGTCAGAAAACGGGCGGCAGCGTTCTGTACCAGTTGCAGCTTTCGCAGCGTGGACTGTGGCACCCCCAAATACAAGGAGTTGCAATAGTCCAGGCGAGAGGAGAATAGGCTATGTATAGCCATCTCCAAAAATTGCTGGTCCAAAACTACATATGAATACATTATTATGAAAGAACAGATTATGCAAAGATTGAGGTAGTACACTATTTTTCTTTCTTTCTTTCTTTCTTTCTTTCTTTCTTTCATTTACTGCATACATAATTTTTTTTTGATCAGTGAACACTGTCACGCTCTGCCCCTACCAGTTCTGCTCACTACCATGGTCACATGCTTTGTCTTTTCCTGCCTCTCATATCCTCCTGTCTGCTCATATGGTATACCTGTTTGTCATCAAACACCCCTGCTGTGTCATTCCTTTTATGATCACTCATGCTATGTAACCCTGTGTGGTTTCCACAGTCATTTGTCAGTCATTGTTTGTATGGGTCTTGCAGTCTTCAGTGTGTAAGTGTTTCCTAGTGTTGAGTGTTATGTATAAACTGTCTGTTTGGATTACGATCCCATATCCTGTCTCCACCTCTCCATCCACGCAGTGTTACAAACATACTGGCAGAGCTGACTAGTTTATAGATGAACATGACCAATCAACAGATCAGGCAACATCAAAGACATCAGAGAAAAGTTACTAAGCTCCACACTAAAACAAAATTTGTGTACAAACTAGTCACATAATATACAGGCTTTTATTCATGTAATTCTTTACTGAAATATGAGACCCATTAAAGATGTATTTTTTAAAGCATCCCCTATCACTTCTCAGCAGAGTTACGGCTCCATATCCTCACAGAGCAGTGACTGCTATGCACAGATCAGCTGGAGAATGAAGCTGCATCCACTTAAACCGAAATTTTAAAAAGGACAAGGGCTTAGAATTCGCAGAAGTCTATAAAGTACACAAGTGTGTTCACTGTGAACCTATAGTTGAGAGAAAGCATGACCGAGCATGATAAACACTACAAAAGGCATTTTAGTAAATCCTAGCTGAATAAGCATTTTGGAACAGCTGTAATACCGTGAATCGTTGCAAGATTTGTTCATGGTCACTGAACTTAGACCAGATCAAAGTGTCTTTGCTCTGCACCTTCTCAGAAGCATCTCCCTGCTTTTCACAGTTGGTTCTGTGAAGTGGAAAGGCAAGCAGAAAGGTCCCGCACAGTTTCACCCCACTGCTGAGAAGTAGCAGTCAGGCAGCTGATTTGATGCCTACTTGCAATAAAAAAAATTATCTGCTAAAGAAATCTAAATAAACTCCTCTCATCAGGTTTTATTAAAGTTCTAAATGGTCCTGATCATGTGCTTCAAAAACGTTGCCATTCTCTATAGTGGAGGTTTTCGAAACTGTTTGTTGTAAGCTTGCAGGACTTTAAAATATTACTGCATGATGGAAGATCATTATAGATTAGATTATGTTTGTACTGTATGGACAAAAGCATTTGGACACCTGCTCATTTGTTGTTTCTTCAAATATCTAAGCTATTAAAAAGTGTTTATCTTTTTGTTGGAGTAACTCTACTTTGTAGGGGAAATCAACTAGATTTTGTAGCATTGCTGTGAGGATATAATTGGCATTGAATGACAAGAGCTTTACTGAGGTCAGGATGTTGGTTAGTCGATCACCACCCCACCTCATGCCCAAAAGTACTGGATGGAACACCATCTTTCTAGAGAACACAGTTCCACTGCTTCAAAGTGCAATTCTGGGGGGCTTTATACCTTTTAGGCTGAACCTGGCATTAGATGGTGCCAATAGGTTCATATTTATCTGCTCCAGAGAGTCCTATTCTATTGGCAGTACATCTCTATAGGCAGGGCCGGCCCCCTGGCATAGGGGCACCACTTAAGTCTCCGTCTCTGCCACCCTAAGAAAGGGTGTCCACAAGCAATTAGATATATTGTGTTCCTGTGCTTTTGTTCCCTCTACAGGTGTTCTACGTGATTCTACATGATGTACTGAGGATATAAGTTTGGTTTCTCAAAGAACCCTGGTTGAGTAGCCGATTTGTAGTGTGAAGACCTTTACTTGTTCTTTTAAAATTCATCACATTCACACATTTCACAAAAAATGGTCTCTCTAAAGGTTCCCTTTGTCACGGCTATTTTTAAGAGAGCAATGTGTTCTTATCACATGCTTTAGTGAAGCCATTTGTCTTCTCTGTCTGTCACCACACAGGTCCTGAAAAAGATCTCCACATACATTCAGGAGCAGAATGAAAAGATCTATGCTCCTCGGGGGCTTCTCATCACTGACCCCATCGAGAGGGGCATGAGAGTGGTATCCTTTATAAATAATGCAGATAACTTTATGAAGAAAAATTCAAAACACATTAAAAATGGTTCTTTAAGAATCATTCATTGAATATTTCAGTAACACTATGTATCAATGTCATAAGTGTATAAGACTCTATTCACAACAGATTATAATGCTTTCATAAAGCATTATAAACATGACTATCAACATTTATTAATGCAAACCATGTTATAGCCATGTTTATTATACAGTATGAATTGTTATCATAATATATCATAAGCTGTGTTCATATTGTTATACATCATTACCAAATACACTCAGTCCCAGTTTGCATTTTTTTTATTATTATTTGAACATTTCAATTACCTCTCATTTACCACCCTGAATAGATAGATTGATTTTTTTTATCTAGTTTCCATTATATAGTGCTCCAAAGAGTTAATATGTGTAGTATATTTACTACTTATTATTTCATTAATAATTATTTAACAAATCATACATTTATTTAAAAAATATTCAGATAAATGAAATATGTAAAGTATTGGATTAAATGAACTTTATTTTGTCTAAAATGCCTCATTTTACTTTGTGAAGTAGTACTAGTAGAATGTATAACGTGACCTAAATGTCCTAAAATATTATTATTATTATTATTATTATTATTTTATTTATTTATTTATTTATTTATTTATTTAATTTTTTATTACATCTATTGTCATGATCAAAGCCTGCCACTTCACATCATTATACAATGATGTTATGATACATTGTAATTTACTGTAAGCTATTATAATATTCAAGATAATTATAATTCGTAAGTGGTTAAAAGTAATTATAGCAGTATTTTTAACTGATGTATAACATGAACACTGCTAGTGGTGCATTGTAACAATTAATAACAATAAACATGGCTGCAATGTTTTATATGTTTATACATATTTATAATCATGTTATAATGCACAGCTGTGCCCAGGTGGTTAGGGATCATGGGTGGTTAAGGATCTGGTCTTGTGACCGGAAGGTCGCCGGTTTGATCCCCAGGCAGATCATGACTGAAGTGCCCATGAGCAAGGTACCTAACCCCCAACTGTGCACTGTGGATAAGACTGCCCACCACTTTGGGCACATATTCTCACAGCCTAATGTGTTCACTAGTGTGTGTGTTTCACTGCACAGGTGGGTTAAATGTGAGGTCAAATTCCACTGTGTGCAATCAAATTGGCAAAAATGTATCTGATCTGATTGAATGTTATTTAATCTAATGGCTTTTGAGTGCATTGTAAAGTGTTATTAATGTGTTCACATAGTCTTATAGATATGACATTTCTTGGAAGTTTTACCAATAATTCATTGGTCTTTAACAAACCAAAATGTGATCTTCTGGTGGAATGTAGGGCCCAAGATTTTTAAGCAGTTATACCAACATAGTCAACATCATAAAGGTTGTTTTCCATACATGACTGTATCAAAACCTAGACAAACACATGAAGATGATCTTCCCCCATCATTCTTCCACTAACATGTGAGGCTTTATGATTGCTGCTTAAGAATATTCAGAAATATTGCAATGAGGATTGTTTTTCACATCTGAATTGGATGTATCAATGGTACCTTGAACATTAAGCAATATTTAATCATGTCAGGTTGCTAAAATGGAGATTGTCACGTGACAATAATAAACCTACATGATATATGAGCTGGAAAAAGGAAGCTTTGAGTAAGAGCATGATATTTTGTTCCAGATGTATTGCATATAATGAAGCAGACTGGACAAACTTAAATAGAATGCCAAAGTCTGAAAAAATTTGGGACGCAACTTAGCTGCACCTTAGTGTGGAAAATCCATTCTGGAAAAAGGTAATTAGCATTCAAAATGTCACAATTCAACCATCATACTCATACACAGTGGTATTTGATCAAACAAACATACAAAACCAGGTGACTTCCATCATCTCTTACTATTTTGAAATACATTGACTAGGTGTGTCCCTTCCCAATTACATGTGTAAATAAGAGCTTGCCTACATCTCTGACCTAATAATGACAATAACGTAATTAGAAATCTTTAATGGCCATCCAGGAATATTTCTTTTAAAATCCAACAATTCAGGCTGATTTCTGTTAGGAAGTGACAGTCTCTCCAGTGGACCATCAAGTAGGCCTGGCAGTGATGTTGTTGAGTCTCTCTACAGTTCCAGCTGCCCGTGGCAGGACTGCAACAGCTCTGCAACTTCTCTCAGGTGCTGGTACCTCTACTGGTGTGGGCCACAGTAGTCTTTCCATACTGACCACCAATAACCTGTCATAGCTTTGGCCATTCAAACAAAGACATCATTGTCAATGTCACTATACTGATTTTCCACTGAATATTTTAACATATCCAGATCACTGAATCTAATCTGTCATGATTAATTTAATACAGAAAAGACAAATAATACAGATAATGCACACATACACTGATTAGCCATAACATTAAAACCATCTCCATGTTTCAGCTCCACTGACCCTGTAGATGCACTTTGTAGTTCTACAATTACAGACTGTAGTTCATCTGTTTACTCTGTTAGCCTAGTTTCACTCTGTTCTTCAATTGTCAGAAAATCTACAGGACCACCACAGAGTACGTATTATTTGGGTGATGCATCATTCTCAGCACTGCAGTGACACTGATGTGGTGGTGGTGTGTTAGTGTGTGTTGTGCTGGTGTGAGTGGATCAAACACAGCAGAGCTGATGATGTTGCTTAACACCTCAGTGTCACTGCTGGATTGAAAATAGTGCAACAACCAAAACCATCCATCCAACAGTGTCATGTGACCACCACTGAAGGACTAGAGGAGCTACACAAACTGTGCAGCAACAGATGAGCTACTCTCTGACTTTACATCTATAAAGTGAACCAACAAGGTAGGTGTGTCTAACAGAGTGGACAGTGAGATAACATAGTGTTTAAAATCTCCAGCAGCTCTGCTGCCTCTGATCTACTCATACCAGCACAACACACACTAACACACCACCACCACATCAGTGTCACTGCAGTGCTGAGAATGATCCACCACCCAAATCATACTAGCTTTGTCGTAATCCTGGTCACAAAGCTAACAAAGTATGAAGAGAAACAGATGGACTACAAGCACAAAGTGCACTTATATGCTCAGTGATTTGTCAATTAATGTAGATACAAGGTGGTGGTTTTAATGTTATGGTTGATTGGGGTACTCACATAAGGTCCCCCTACATAACAAAAAACCTTTTGGAAAACCTTTGCAAAATGACACATTTCACATGACATTAACTTCACTATTTATTATTAATTACACAAGATAAGAACATTTTAGTAACTTCTTCTGTGAAAAATACAGAAAAAAACATACATATTTAAATACAATGTCTTGAGTTGGGGAAAAAAGAATAATGTAAAAGTAATGCAAACAAAAAAAAATGAAGAAACTTCTCAGTATCTCAGACAGATTAATGTCTTCTCAATTCAGATTCTTAACACTCAATCCTTAACTGTGACGGTTCAGATCGAAATCTCCATCTTTGAAGATCGCAGCTCCAGTGGCTCCAGCTCAAGCGGCAGCTCAACGTCCAGCAGCAGCGCTCGGTGACTGGAGGAGCAGCACCAGGGGTACGGGTATCGGGGGGCCAGGGAGCTCCCCAAGATCCGCATGTTGAAACATGAGAGCACCAGATTCTGAACTGAGAGGAAGTAAAGCCACTTCTTCCTCTTCCTCTGCTGTGCCAACCACCGCAAAGCAAGATGTATAAACATAACATACACACTTATCCCTCCCTCACCCTATCCTATCCCTTCATGTCATCTAATCCTCTGCGTTTCCATCAGCAACAAACATGATCTCTGAGCTACATTCCCCAGGTCCCTCAGGTGCTAAAGTAGAGACAAACAGTCTACATTTTGTTGTTATCAACAATGCCAGTTGCCTTGTGCATAGTGTAACATTTCATAACACATGGACCAACAGAAATAGTCCATAATTACTTGAAATGAAATCTCGTTACATTAACATGCATTGCAATTAGAAATGTTTTTTCCTACTCTTATAAAGTTACCATTGTGGTGATATGAGGTTTTGTTAAAATATTGTTAGTATACTTTATTCAAGATATTCAAGGTCACTGTTGATGACTCATTAATTCCTGTCCATTTTTTGCATTTGGTAATTGTGTTGATACTGGATGATGGCTGAATTCTTCTTGGTCTCCTACCCAGTTTTCTTCAGAGGCATTAATGCAGTTCATTGACAGTCATGACCCTGTTTAGGCTTCAGTTTGTTAAGCCAACTCCAACACTCACCTGTGGCTCAGTCTACTATGGTGTGGGCAGCATGCCCAGCTGGACAGAGTTCTCCCAGAGTCTCAACTCATTGGGAATGCAAACAAGCTTTAGGCTTTCTGGGGCCTTCTGTCTCCATGAGATGAAAGCTACCCATCATTTCTGCTTGCACACAAAGATGTGTAGTTGATGAGGCAAAGACAGAAGCAAGGTTAGGCTTCCAAATAGACATCAAAGTATTTTTTGAGTGATATAATCAAGTGGAGTTTGAATCAACAGCTGTTTTATACAACAGAGCAGCTTTGAAGTGATCATGCATTATGCTGTTGAAGCAATTCCTCATTGGTTAGGTTTGTATTAATGATAGCCTCAAGATTGGAACTTCTGTATGTCTGAATGCACTCTCAGAAGCTTAGTCTATAGAGGGATCTTAAAGACACTTGTGATTTTGTCTCTTGGTGTGGAATATGATGGGATTTATGTCAAAGAATGGGAACAGATTGTGCTATGATTGCAGTTTTGATCTTTATTAATTTAGTGGCTTTATACTCTAGTCACAACATGGTCTTCAAAGTAAACTTGAGACAAACCATGCTGTAGCAGTTTGAAATATGAATAACAGCTGTTTACTCAGATATGATAGAGAACCTGATTAGGCACCAAGCAAGTGGAAATGTAAGATATGTGCACATCAGAGGTCTTTTCCTTCAGCTCTATGGAAACGCAGTTCTTTTTACATTCTTTTTATATTCATCATTCTCCTATTATTATTATTATTATTATTATTATTTTGAAGAATGTTAATCCATATATGTACTGCTTACAAGTGGTGACACAGCTAGAAGAGCCCCTTTGCTGACTGGGATGTGCAGCTCTACTCACTGGCAAGGCCAGATTATGAACAGGTTCTGCAAAAATTGTTAATTCATAATCCACAATACATACTGTTCATGTAGCAGAAATGATACAGCTTAAACACCAAGCACCCTTGTTGCAGATATGCATGGAAAATTGCATTCATTTCTCTTCATCTTAATATATTAAGTTACTGTACTGCTTTCTTTATATATGTATATATACATATTACTTCATTAGTTTGTGTTGTTCTTTTCTTTCTTACTTTCAGTTTCTCACATGGCTATCCTAAAAATCCCCTTCTGACTTTCCCTATGGTTGCTTGCCCTTCCCCCGCACCTCACACCCCAAGACTCCTTGTTAAGCCAGTGCTGGTCTCTGAGCTGGCTGTGAGATCAGTAGTGCTCTAGTGTGCACTCACCTGTGCCTGCTGCCTTCATGTTTCTTCGCTGTGGGAATACCCAACCTGGCGCTGACCAACTGGAAAATCCTGACAGCCAGAGAGCCGTCTGTAAATTGTACATGACTTTCACTATAGATGCATGTTTCACTTTAGCTGTGTTCTGTTCTCCTGTAGATAAACAATAGAGTGTCAGTGACCATGTGGAAACTGTGTTGCCCTCCAGTTAAATGGGAATTCCACTTATTTGAAAAGTTTCTACATAATTGTATACACATACCCTGTATCTACACCCATTGTCAATTTGATCAACTCCACTGACCATAGAGGTGCACAATTACAGACTGTAGTCCATATGTTTCTCTGTACACATTATTAGCCTTGTTTCACTCTGTTCTTCAATGATCAGGACCCTCACATGGCAATATTTTGGGTGGTGGATCATTGTTAGCACTGCAGTGACACTGATGTGGTGGTGGTGTGCTAGTGTGTGTTGTGTTGCTATGTGTGGATCAGACACAGCAAAGCTGCTAGAGATTTAAACACTGTTAGCTCACTGACCTCTCTATTAGAAACAAACACCTACCTTCTTGATCCACCTTGTAGATGTAAAGTCAGAGACAGCAGCTCATCTGTTGCTGCACACTTTGTTTTGGTCCTCTAGTCCTTCACTGGTGCTCACAGGACACTGTTGGATCGTTTTGGTTGGTGCACTGTTTTCACTTCAGCAGTGACACAGAGGTGTTTAAAACATCCAAAGCTTTGCTGTGTGTGATTCACTTGTGCTAATACAACTAACACACCACGTCAGTGTCACTGTAGTGCTGAGACTGATCCACCACACAAATAATACCTGCTCTGTTTAGATCCTAAGAACAGGATGAAGGGATCTTAACAAAGAGAAACAGATCGACTACAGTCTGCAATTGTAGAACTACAACATGCACCTGTATGGTCAGTGGAGCTGATAAAATGGTCAAAGAGTGTAAATACAAGGTATACGTACCTAATGAAGTGGCCAGTGGCTGTACATGCAGGGAGTTATAAAGCAAAATATTACATGAAATCTTTTTCAGATTCACCATTGTTTCATCATTTAAAATATCACATATACAAAAGTTTACTTGACTGATTGACGTTTTAATGATCAGTAAAATAGATATTTACAAAGTATGTATTTATGTATACATAAATCCTTAGATTTCTCTGTGATGGCCCATTTCACATAAAAATGACTTTGTTCACATTCCACTAAAAGATTTCTATTTTAATTCAGTGGAATTCCTTTATAAGAAAGGATCTTCCATTAAATTTGGTAGAGATTGTGTGCTTGTGTATGCATGTGCAAAGTAAGACTGCTCATGACTGTGTTTCTGAATACAATGTATAGTTACTAACAATTATATCTTTGAAGATCTTTGAATACACAGATTTATAAAGTATATGGATGTGTGAGGGAATGTATTTAAGCTCATTTTTGAATTGTAGTTATTGCAAGAAAAAATGCTGAAAATATAAGAAATGGACACATGAAAACACTGGTAAGATACTATCCTTCATGTACCTGTAATAGAACTCTCAGAATACACAATGACACTGTATGTTTTGAAGTAGCTTTAGGTTGACTGATGCTGACTTTCATCTCAGAGATTGGTGCCCTTCTAACACCACATACTTAAAACAATTTTCTATTAATGATATAAAAATGCAACATGCATTGAAATGAGAAATTATTATATGCTTGTATGGACAAGCCTTCTATTCTGGTAAAGAATGTTTAATTCCTTATGTACTGGTCACAGTCTGGCCATTTCAACCCCTGAAATCATCCACTGTTTTAGGCATATTCACTGGTCACTTAAGACACTGTTTACTTAGATTTAATAGAAATGAGGAGGAAAACTCTTATTCTACAGCGAGGAAAATAAGTATTTGAACACCCTGCGAATTTGCAAGTTCTCCCACTTAGAAATCATGAAGGGGTCTGAAATGTTCATCTTAGGCGCATGTCCACTGTGAGAAACATAATCTAAAAGAAACAATCTGGAAATCACAATGTATGATTTTTTAAATAATTTATTTGTGTGTTACTGCTGCAAATAAGTATTTGAACACCTGTGAAAATCAATGTTAAT
>BRDA01093153.1:0-14896 GCA_036984385.1 Crenuchus spilurus
ACATCACATACATTTCTCTCAACCCACATCTAGACATTAATTAATTTTAATTAGACTAGTCAGTATGGTATAAGACACAATATGAGTTTACTGAGACATAGTGTGAGCTTAAAAAAAAATTGTGTAACAGTGTTGCCACCATCTTATACAACTGCCTCAGATTTGTTAAACAACACAAAGTCAGTCTTCTACCAGCCCTGCTGCTGTCTGAAGTGGGTGGCTGTAGCAGTGAAGTTTTATTAATTTTGTCCTAAACCACACTGACATGTCTGTAAGACCCTGGATGTGGTTTGAGCAGTTTGAGAGAAGTTAATTTAGGATACAAGTGAGTTCTAGTGTTAGCTAGCAACATCACTCTGTAAAGCGGCAAAATGTGACCCCAAACATGTTTGATCAAGTACACTTGAGGTAAGTGTAAAAGTATGTTTTTTTCAAGAAATCAATTCCAATTTTGGGATGGTTTCTATTTTCTCCCTATGAGTAATACTAAATGGGAGGAATGAAAAAGGGTAAGGCATTACTGATAGCTTACATGTGTTCAGTGTTTGTATAAATAAATACATTCCTTTTCTGTGTGCAATGCTGAGTCTTTGGAGGTTTAATAGGCCTCCTGTTCTCCAGCCGCACCTGCACATCTGGACTTAATAAGGGACATTGCCTGAAATAAGAGTGAGTGTGTCTTATAAAATCGAACATGACAAGGCATCGCTTGACCTCTGAGTAATCATGAATGGCTCTTTTGGTCATCTGTTATATGTTTTGGATGAAGGGAGTGTCTGATTCCGTGCATAATTTTTTTTTTTTTTGACTGTCTCATATTCACATGATTCAAGGAGAAACACACATTAACTATTGGTCAGAGAAATCACAGCCAGACTGAGCTAACTGAAGAAAATGTGCTTTATTATAACTTCCAAATGAAATCAAATTATGAACAAATCTGTAAAGGTTTGGAAATCTAGACAATATACTGTATCTATTTTCATATTATTTTATTTATATAATTTTTTTTCTTATATTGCCTTAATTAAAATGAACATATTTATTCTTCATTGTCATTATTATTCATTTATAAGTTTTGCGTTAAGTGTTGAATAAAACTGTTTTTTTTGTTGTTTTTTTTTTACATAATTTCAAGTTTTTGTTTGGTTGTCACACAGAAGTATGCACACATTTGTAAATCCCTGATTAACAGATTTGGTAAAAAATAAAAAACCACATCCTCCATTTTAATGCACAGTTACTGTATTTCAGTGTATTCGCTAGAATTAACCCATCCATCCATCCATTATCCCACCCGCTTATCAGGGTCACGGTTAGTCCACTACCCCCTCACTGGGTGCAGGGCAGAGCATTACATTATCCCAAGCACAGGACAGGGCACAAATGCATCGCTGGCACACACACACACTGGCAATTTAACCTCCATGTTTTTTTTTATTTTTTGGACTGTGGGAGGAAACCGGAGGCCCTGGAGAAAACCCACGCAGACACAGAAACTCCACCCAGATGGGGACTCAAACCCAAGACCTCAGCACTGAGAGGTGAGCGTGCTAACCACCAAGTCAGGGTGCCACCCTGAAATTAACCCATTGAAAAAAAATCCAATCATGGTAAATTATTATTATTATTATTATTAACATTACACTTATATAGCACCTTTCTCAAACCCAAGGACGCTATACAATCAACACACTCCATTTACACACACTCAAACACACACACCAGCAAGAAGCGGCACCCATATGCACACTTAACTCTCAGCCAGAAGTGACCGTCCACCTGAAGGACTGCATCGAGCACTAGGGGGTTCACCCAGGACAGAGTGCCAACCATATTTGGGTATGCATACATACATTCATATACAGACATACACCTTCATTCACACACACCAGAGTAATTTTAGAGTAGCCCATTCCTCTGATCTGCATGTTTTTGGATTGATTAATATTTTAAATATTTTAACATAATAAATTAAATTATAAGTTATTATAAGTTAAATAAGTTATTTTGCTCTATCTGTTAAATAAATGTAAATGTTCAGCAAATGTCATGTCACCCTATGGATCAGAGGTTAATTTATTTTCACTTAGAAAATCAACAAAACATAATTTGACCATGGAGTACATATGGCTGTGTAAAATAATCTTCAAATATTAAATGATTTTTCTTACAATATTCTTTCATTCTTAATTAGACAGACCTCAGCAGTGGAACAGTGAAAGCCTTAGAAAACTCTGTGTCCTCATGTCTCATTTGAGAGACGATACCAATTACACTGTACATCTCTGCACTTGGATCCACACAGAACACAGGAATATTGTCCCGATTTCCCCATCAACACCACCTCCACCAAACACACATCCACTAACGAGGGGCATCGTAGTGGGACTGAGTTACCAGGGCCCAAAGTGGGAGGAGATCCCTTGAGGAGTCTTTAATTGTATTATTATTTCATTTAATATTTAAAGTAGATAACATTTAATAATGGGGGGGGTACTGCTTGTGCATACAACCCAGACTTTTGGTGCTATGCCCCTTGCAACCAACTACATAATGTTTCATTTGAAGGTCTCCCATCCAAGTACTAACCAAACCCAAATCTGCTTGCCTTCAGTGAAATTTGCATGTTGGGGCTGCTGTAAACATAAGAAAACAATAATCTGTGACATCGCAGATTGGCTGCAATGCACAATGCACACATACTTTACTGCTTCTTGTGCAGTCATTAAATGCTACAGTTTAATGTTGGAGAGAACAGCACACTGTTTATGGACATCATTAAAGCACAATTAATGTGCAAAACAATGTTATTTAACATGAATAATCCATGAAACTGCATCTGTGTTATGATAATCAGCCAGTAGTAACAATTTAATAATGCCACTAAATATTTCAGAGTAGGTTCAAACCCAAACCTCCCCCCACCCCCACAGACACATACATGCAGCTATCCCACTGAAATACAGTGCCAGCACAAACTACATCAGAACATTTGAGATTACTTAACAAATCAGCATTTTAAGGCAATTAGGTGTTGATTTAGACCTGCACAATGCAAACTAGTGGCACATAAGCTTACTATACTTGCATTATGCATAGCTGCATTAGCCTCATATCTCCAATGCAAAACTAAAGAATGAAAGATCAGAAACTAAACATATTTTGGCTGATAAATACATTTAACATAATTTAGAAATCTGTGTAAACTTGTGTTTTCACCAAACTACAATCTTAGCAGAGTTTCTACATCTTAAATAAGAGTTTGAACATCTCATGAACTACATTCCAGTCTCTTCTCAGAGTGAATTCTTTTCAGAGTTTGCACAGATTTGATTTGATTTAATTTGTTGGTCAGGCATGCTTTTACATGCTGGGCTTAACTGTGAAAAACCAATGTCGAGTGACCATGGTCTCATTTCAAAACACCAAAACCCACAAAAGAAAATGATTTAGATCATAAAATGTGCTAGCCAGCTTTCTTTAAAAGGAGACTGTTTGTGAGGAAAATAAATAAGTGCATCATTGAACATGATGGAACATTGGGTCAGAACCTTGAATGTTGTCCAGTCCTTTATAGGAGACAGTCTGGCACATTCCTGTGTTTTGTTTGCATTTCTCAGTCATTACCAATGCTATAAAAGAAATCACCGCTTTAAAAGCTACAATATGCTAACAAAGATCGTAAACATATTGTCTGCAAAAAACCATCTTAAATGTGGTTTCAGCCCAGAGTTATGGGCTCCATGTGTTGCTCAGCTGTCTGTTTCTGTGTCTGTGTTCTGCCAAAAA
The DNA here is from genome assembly GCA_036984385.1 of Crenuchus spilurus. Classification (NCBI taxonomy): domain Eukaryota; kingdom Metazoa; phylum Chordata; class Actinopteri; order Characiformes; family Crenuchidae; genus Crenuchus; species Crenuchus spilurus. Next base: position 3,793 of record BRDA01093153.1, read on the forward strand.
AATATATTTCATAGTTACTGTTGCCAAGTTAAACAGGAAATACAAAACATTAGCAAAATTCACATTTTAGCAAAAATAATTATTTTGATGAAATACATTTAGAGAATGTTAGTAACAATAATATTTATTTTGTATGCCTGTGAAAGATAATTCACTTAGTTCTAGTACAGTTTTTTTTTCTGTCATATAATCAAGCTATTGCTGGCATGGTGACTAATTTGTCACTGTTTCAAACCTACTTATTTTGATTAGCTATACTATGTCATTATGATAGCATTAGTCTTATAACAAGTGTAGCTTGAAAGTGTAGCATTTTCACCTGAAAACTCAAAGCATCACAAAATAATTTCCCATTACAATTAATTCCATTTTGGCTTCTGTAAAGTATATGTTAACTAAATTTAAGAAAGAATCCATCAATACATACACACATTACATTACTACATTATCATACAGTACTATATATGCTTACGTATTATGAGCAGCCTAAAAGTTAAACTATTTGGGACCTAAAGTTTAATCCCCTTGACTGGCTGGAAAATGGTGGAGTGGATAACCAGCACTTCTCCATCTAGACTGCCTACAAGCTCACCGATTGGTCTGCCATTTCTTGCTAACGTGTGATTGGCCGTCACCGCTGTCACTCCCTCAAACAGCGTCCGTTTTTACCTGTAAGTTGTTTACATGTTGCGCGTTTGTTCTGTCTGTGTCACGTCAGCTAGACATATTTTACTATCAGAGGTTTAATAACACAATTCATAAACATTTGAGTCTGTGTGCATGTCTACCAGTCTGCGATAAGCCGTCTATTTACATGCCTCAAAGTTGAACTATTATCAAAATAATTCAGAATTTCTGCTTATTTTTGCTAAAAAATGAGGTATAATTATGTGTAAATTGAGGTTTATTGATAATTTTATGCTACATGCTTTTAACAGTTGTAATGTAATATGTAATGTATTAATATTTAATTTTCAAATTTTATTATTTTATTTTATCATAATAAACCTCATAGTTATTAATATATTAATATATTATTAATAGTAACCAGTAATTGTTACAAAAATATAGATCATAATTTGTCAATATTTATTAATAATTAATAACAATAATAATAATAATAATAATAATAATAATACAATTGATGTTCAAGCAAAAAAAATAAAAAATAAACCCTGCTGAGGTGTCCTCTTTTTCGTCATCTCAGATCTGGTCACCCTATATTTAACATGAATAGCTGAAGTACCCTTGAACAAGGCACTTAACCCCTAACTGCTCCCCACGTGCATGGGTTGCCCACTGCTGTGTGTGTGTGTGTGTGTGTGTGTCTTCTTCTTAGGCTGACCATATACTACAGAACATTGAAAATACTCTGAAAAAAATATTTAAAAGACTGAAGTCTGACACTTTCACATCTAAAGGCAATTTTAGAGGTAAAAATGTAAAGTTACAGTTTTACAGGTAAAAAATGTTCAGAGAGGAATTATATGCAGTATTATAGTTAACATTAGCTTGCTAGCCTACATGATACTAGGCAAGATATTTGGTATGTAAAATTATATTAGTATATATAACAATGTATGTCATTTTGGACTTTAAAGTACACAAAATGGGATGTCACTAGAAGAAAGTAAATTATCCCACAGTCCATTAGACTTTGGCTTTACACAGCATGACTCTACTGACTAATATTCAGTAATAAAACACTGGAGTGTGCTGTGGGTGGTTAACGCCTGCACATTTACATCTGAATCATGCATATTTAACTGTGGTCATCATTTTAACAGAGTCTGCACAACATTAAAGCACTTAAGACTTCAGCATGACTAGTGCTGAGTATATATTGTGAGTAATAAGCCAACTGTACTTTCAGCTTCAGGTTCTGGTTTTGATCTAATTAATATAAACACAGACAGGGAATCTACACAGTGATTTAAGCTGATATAACCTGTCAGGGTTGAAAATCATACAAATGCCCCCAAAACTTCCCAGAGTATCTGTTTAGTCTAGGAATTTGGTTCCGGGACTCTAGGAACAGTCTCATCAAGTGTAGTTTCCCTGGTTGTGAGTAACTCTACAGTCTAACAGGACATGTAGCTTTCTGGAACATTTCTTAATCTTGCTCCTCATGTTTATAAACTTACTGAATTTCCCCTTGTTTGGTAATATTTCTCTTCAAGTGTAGAAATAAAACATGAGACAGAGGATGATGGTAAATTTCTTTGCATAATCAGCAGGTATTGAATATAGGATGTCAGTTGTATTACGAGAAGTAGCCAAATGAGCTGATGTGACAGTTCAGTGTTTGACCAACTGACCTTTTATAATCTAATGAATCAAATGAAGAGAAGTGGTTTCAAAAGTCATTTGCAGATGTGTACATTGCTAATCTTAAAATCTTTTAAAAATGATAACAGAACAGCCAGGGAAACAACTGCACAATAGATCACTGAATTCAAGCAATTTTAGAAATGAAAAAAAAAAAAATAGAAAAAAATACTACACTCTTTAAAACATAGTTCTTCTGTGGTCAACTTGTAAAGCAAGCCACTACAGGTAGACATTTTGGTCCAGGCAATCATTTTTTAGGTTTTTGGTAAAAGTTAATCTGTTTGCTCTTATAGTGTAATCATGAAGTGTTACAATATTTATTTCAGCATGTCTTGTGTGTCTGCATATTCTCTGATTGTTACTGTACATGAGTACATTTTTCACAATAATGGTACTTTTCATAATACTTTAACTTACTTAAGTACTTGTTTGTTGAAGTAATTCTACTTATAAAGTAAACAAAGCCAAAACAGTAATGTCCATATCCTAACCTCTATAGTTCAGTCCCTGTTTAAGTAAACAGATAGATAGATAGATAGATAGACAGAGAGGGAAAGAGAGAGAGAGAGAGAATATCAGCACATATGCAATACTTTGGAAAATTTGTCATCATCAAAAACTAATAGCAATTCATAATGAATAATTAATTGAAAGTGTTTTAGCTCTCTTTAGGTCCAACAATGTCTGAAAAGATCTGAACTGAACTATTTCTATGACCAAATCCATGAAGATCAATATTCTCTTAGCAATTTATAAAATATGAAATGACAACATACATTAATTAGTGCACTTTTAATGGACAATATTGATTTAGCCTTTTTTTACTTAAGATTATAAATAGGTAACATTTGTGAAATTGTATATAATATGCACTAGCAGAACATACTGTAATTAGTTTTGCTTTAGGATTGCTTGTACAGGAAAACAGCACATCTATCTAAATATAATATACTATAATCCAGCTTATTATTGTGTAAGATTAAACAGAAAAGGATATAAAATACAGAAATGTCAACTTCTGACAAGTATGTTCATTTATACACTCAATATTTGGTTGGTACTCCATTGCCACAAACTACTGCATCAGTGCGATGTGGCATGGGCACCATCAGCTTCTGACACTGCTAAGATGTTATTGAAGCCCTTGTTACTTTGATAGTGGCCTTCAGCTATTCTGCATTGCTGGGTTGGGTGTTTCTCATCTTCCTGTTTTTGTGGTTCAGGTCTGGAGAGTTAGCTGTCTAAGCAGATGAGCCCAATTCAGTTTCAGTCCACACTGAAAAGATGATTGTTGTGTTGTTAGTAGCAGCTAAAGTGTAGATATTTCTAAAGAACAGTTTTCATTCACATATATCACTCTTAATGACACAGTAACAAAACAGCCTGCTTAGGATATACAGTGTATCACACCCCTCACATTTCTGCAGATATGTAAGTATATCTTTTCATGGGACAACACTGACAAAATGACTTTGACACAATGAAAAGTAGTCTGTGTGCAGCTTATATAACAGTGTAAATTTATTCTTCCCTCAAAATAACTCAAAATACAGCCATTAATGTCTAAACCACTGGCAACAAAATTGAATACACCCCTAAGAGACTACACCCATAAATGTCCAAATTGAGCACTGCTTGTCATTTTCCCTCCAAAATGTCATGTGACTCATTAGTGTTACTAGGTCTCAGGTGTGCATAGGGAGCAGGCGTGTTCACTTTTGTAGTACAGCACTCACACTCTCTCATACTGGTCACTGAAAGTTCCAACATGGCACCTCATGATAAAGAACTCTCTGAGGATCTTAAAAGATGAATTGTTGCACTACATGAAGATGGCCAAGGCTACAAGAAGATTGCCAACACCCTGAAACTGAGCTGCAGGACAGTGGCCAAGATCATCCAGCGTTTAAAAGAGCAGGGTCCACTCAGAACAGACCTCGCATTGGTCGTCCAAAGAAGCTCAGTGTATGTGCTCAGCGTCACATCCAAATGCTGTCTTTGAAAGATAGACACAGGAGAGCTGTCAGTGTTCAAACCATATGCCGCACATTACATCAAATTGGTCTGCATGGCTGTCACCCCAGAAGGAAGCCTCTTCTGAAGTCTGTACACAAGAAAGCCCGCAAACAGTATGCTGAAGACATGTCAACAAAGGACATGTCAACAAAGTTCCCTCTGGAAACTGGGTCGCAAGACAGTGTTCCAGCATGATAATGACCCCAAACACACCTCTAAAGACAACACCGCTTTATTGAAGAGGCTGAGGATAAAGGTGATGAACTGGCCAAGCATGTATCCAGACCTAAACCCAATAGAACGTCTTTGGGGCATCCTCAAGCAGAAGGTGGAGGAGTGCAAAGTCTCGAATATCCGACAGCTCCGTGATGTCGTCATGGAGGAGTGGAAAAGCATTCCAGTGGCAACCTGTAAAGCTCTGGTAAACTCCATGCCCAGGAGAGTTAAGGCAGTTCTGAAAACAATGGTGTCCACACAAAATATTGACACTTCAGGAACTTTCACTAAGGGGTGTACTCACTTTTGTTGCTGGTGGTTTAGACATTAATGGCTGTATATTGAGTTATTTTGAGGGAAGAATAAATGTACACTGTTATATAAGCTGCACACAGACTACTTTTCATTGTGTCAAAGTGTCATTTTGTCAGTGATGTCCCATGAAAAGATATACTTAAATATCTGCAGAAATGTGAGGGATGTACTCACTTTTGTGATACACTTTATAGAGGGGTTGAAAAATTGTCATATAAACATGATTTGCAGTAGGGTGTGATGTATTTAACCACACAAACATTATAAATGGACTTCAGGGGAAAAAAGCAATACACTAAACCACATGGCCCATGTAAAGCACTATGAGTCTGTGAGCAATGTTACCATACTCAACAAAAGAAATGTACAACATCAAAAGATCAATGGCATCTAAAATGGTTTTAGACAGAGAGATAAAACTTACCACAATTAAAACCTCAGAGAAACTAGAGCAGGCCAAAATAAATCTATTTCTGAAGCTTTATGATTTGATCATGTCTACATCCCCAATGGAAAAAGGTTGTTTTCATTCCTGGACTAAGAAAAGTCCAGTCTCATCTGACTCACCGCTGCGTCATAAAGAATGAAAGTGAGTGAAATGTGTTTATAGTTTACAGGCCACCCTTATCAACTGCCATCTGCAAGCCAACATCACAGAGCACCGGATATCAGTCAGAGCAGTTTTAGCCAGTGGGGGTACATCTGACTTTAATTGAGAAGCAGGCCAGCTTATTTTATGATGTTCTCTCCAAGCAGCAGATGAAGCAACACTTCCTACACTCATAATTAAACATAATCGTTAAATGTTCAGTTCATCTCAGCAAACATTGCTGTTGTTGTCTGTGCAGTCTTTTATTCTTGAAAAAATGTTAGGTCATTGTTGACACTGAAATAAACTGAAAAATACAGATTAAAATCTTTTGATACTGATTTTACTTTCCATAACTTTTTAGTTAATCAAGGAGTTCATGTTAGTTGAATGTATAGTAAAGGCATCTTCAGATCTATTCCTGGTGGGCTGGTGTTCAGCATATGTGATTTCCCTGCTCAGACACACTTAACAAATGGTTTGAAGTAGGTGAACCTGTACACTGAGCATGACATGACCTGAGAAAGATGACCAAGGATTCAAGATTAATGGAAGAAGCATCAATATAACCTTCAATAACAACAGGAAAGATCACAAACTTTACCACTTATGTGAGAAAAATATACTTGTATCCATAATTAAAAACAATGAATGTAAGAGTCAGGAAATACAATATAGATGGGTTCTCAGCAGAATAAAACAAATATTTTTTCAAACAAGACTACAATTATCCAAAATGTGGTCTTCTTTGTGGTTGTGAAAGTTGGACAATAAAACAGCAGGGCAGGAAGAATATTGATGTCTTTGAACTTTGGTGTTGGAGCAGATTTTTAAGAGAACCTTGGACATCAAAGACAATGACTAAAGCAAATTTCACCTTTCAGTAAAAGCCCTCTACTAAACTGAAGATCTCTCATTTTGGACTAATTTTGAGAAGAAGCAGTTCACTTGAAAACACAGTTATGCCGGAACATCTGAAGGTAAAAGAGGAAGAGGACCAGCAACAAGATGGACTGATGCAATTGCTGGAATTATGAACAAGCTATTAAGTAGCATGAAGTCCACAACAGAAGACATAACGTTCTAGAAAAACAAACATCTTTGTGATTGCTAATAATTAGCAAAAGATGGTTAGTAATTAGTAATCAATGTTCAATAATAATTCACAATCAAATTCTACTAATAATTAGCAATGCCAACAAATAATGCACACCACTAATAATTAGCAATCAGTGTCAATTAATGATTAATAATCAATATCCAAGAATAATTTGCAACCAAAGATTTCTAATAATTACCAATAAATGTTCATTATTAATTAGCAACCAGTATCCACTAATAATTAGCTATCAGTGTCCATTAATGATTAACAATCAATATCCAAGAATAATTTGGAACCGAAGATGACTAATAATTACCAATCAATGTTCACTAATAATTAGCAACCAAAGTTCACTAATAATTATTAATTAAAGACCATTAAAAATTAACATTCATTGTCCAGTAATAATTAATAACCAAAGTCTGCTAATAATTACTAACCAAAGTTCACTAACAATTAGAATTCAATGTCCATTATTAATTAGCAACCAAAGTCCAATAATAATTTGCAGGTAAAGTCCACTAATAATTAAAAATTTCTAATGAAAGATTCCATATAAAATGAGCAGAGGAATGAATGTGTCAATTGCAAGACAAGAATATCATTGTGAGAAACACCTGATTGTAGAAGTGAGTAAAGTAGAACAACCTGTAATCAAGGTCAGACTGTGTTGTCTGGGTATGAGCTGTGGGAGGAATGACATGGCCTGAGAGACGTGAAACATTTTCTCTTTCATGCGAAAGCTAACCCTGACTCAAACCACAAACCTGCCCGGTGCAAAGAGGCTTTCACATGTGCAAGGCCAACCACTTACGGGTAGGGGCTATCAGACATGAGGCTGTTTTAATGTGTAGAGAAGTTTGAGACACAACCTGATGCTTCTTGGATTGTATTGGATAATCAAAGCTTAACAAAAGAAACTGTCAAATATATATACATTTTAACCACATGACTGAATATCAAATATCAGCATTAAAATGGAAATATAATTGATTTATTTGAAAGCAGTATGTTTCAGTATGAATCTGTAAGTAAAGACTTGCTAAATATTTTAACTTAGGTGACGTGGACTTTCCCCATTGTTTCTCTTGGATGTTTCTCAACATTGCTTTGGTAATATGAAAAGATATTTGGACTTCTTTAACTACATAATTTTTTTACCCTGAATTAGACTCTAGACATTTTAATCCTACTTGGATTTCGTAATTTGCTTCATCTGTAATTTATACCTTTTCTCACTTTTGACATATTACCTCCCCTCAACACTCATCAATACAAAAATGTATTGCATATTGTATTCTAGTGATGCTATAGTATATCCAGTAACACTTTATAACACTGTGCTTAGAGTTAATCAGTAATGCAGGAACTAAACAAGAATGAATAGACTTTTATGCTACATTAGCACCTTAATCACAACAATCAATTACTAAGGAATTATGATTAATTACTCAGTAGGTAATAGTAGACTAATGATTAAGGTAATTAACTATTAATAAAACAATAAAGAGTCTTGCATATCTTCTACAGAACAATCTGCTAACTATGGCTTCTCTGGAATTAATTTTAACAAGTAATTATTTCCTGATCACAACTTAATTAGATTTGATTAACTTTCATTAGCATTAGCATTAAATAGGCTTTGTAGATTCCAAACCAATTCGACTAAACTACTGTTCAAATGTTAAGCTTCTAGTGGGAATATGGTGAGAAGGTTTTATCAAATTTCAAAGCGCTTGTGCTTTATAATAGTCAAGCCTCTTTCATGTCGAGTCAAATTGCTGTCTGTCAAGATGAAAAAGATTCCTGTGTATGCAAAGAAAGCCCAAGAAGCCAAATGACAAGAGCTCTGCTGTATCAGAGGGGGATACATGAGATGTATCATCACCTACTGAACAAGTAATAAGAGTTCCTTTGTAGCTGATTGTAATGATTAAGGTGACAATGCAACAATATTTATTCATTCTTGTTTAGTTCCTACTTAGTTAAAAATTAACTGACCACAGCAGTTTAAAGTGTTTCCTTAATTTTTAGCATGCAAGCTTAAATAGAGCAGTTAAACAGTGAACACCATGTGCACATTAGAATCAATTACACTGACTATAGTATTACTTTTTTTTTTGCTTATCTGCAATAATTGTCCGTTTTATAATTATATATCTTTTTATATATATAATTATTATAATCTACTAGTAGTAGTAGACTGTTAGCCTTTATTAGCCTCCTTTTGCCCTGTTGGTCAGGACAAGGTATTATTCTCAGTACTGTAGTAAAACTTACAGTATGTGGTGGTGTTGTTGTTAGGTGTGTTGCTCTGATAAAAGTGGATCAGACAAAGCAGAGCTCACTGTTTACTACTGACTGAAAGCAGTACCCAGTGAGTGTATATTACATATGTAATGCATGTCTAAAGTAAAGGCACTATAGAGTTAAATACCTAAATTAGACCTAAATTCTTCTTTTTCTCTTGTTGTGTCTTCTTCTCTTCATATTCCCATAAACATCATTTATGATTCAGAGGGATTTCAGATTTGCAGATCGCAGATCCTGAGGGACTGTGCTACAGTGATCTTGGGTTGTGGGAAATATTTAGTTTGGCTGATCTACAGAGAAAGCTTGATAGCTATTTCCAGCAGATGCCTTTTTAAAAGAGTTGCACATGCTTTTCAGTGTTGGTTTACTCATTCTTTGTTTATTTGCTTAACCATTTTGTATCCTGACAAAGAGATATAAGCAGATATTCACTGGCAAATTCAGATGAAATTAATGTTATAATTCAACATGAATGTTAGGTTGTTAAAAATGAAAGGTTCCTAAATGGGCTTGGATGTTTTGGCTGGTCATGAGGCAGCTATGGTCCTACTTCACAAGTCCTGTCTGAGACAGAAATGGAAAATCTGTTCTGGATCATGCTGACCTTCTCAGCTCTTTTGGTGAATTTATGAATATCCCCACTTTAACAAACTCAAATTTAGAAGGGAATTGAAATAGAGATTGAGTGAGTGTTAATTGCTGCTCTTTGGAGTAAGCCACCTGTCTAAACAGACATGGTCTGACTGAACAAGCGCTTGTGAAAGGCTTCACTATCATGTACACGTCTGGCTGCTGCTCCACAGAGGGCATGTCACAGATGAAAAACAAACTGGTCCACTGGAACTGGAATCCTAATTGATACCATTTGTGCTTGTAAACTCACTCTGTGTGAAGTCACATTAGTACGGTAGTGGAAGTTGTGCAGAATCGTATAACTTCACATATCACCTCATCAGCAAATAGCACTCTGGCTTTCTGAGCATTTTGCAGCTAAGGTGTCATTTCCACTGGGGATTGAGGCAATATGTCCTTACCAAGTCTCAAGTATGAAAATGTTGGGACACATTATAACATAAATATTAAGAAGTAAAAATTATATTAACTAATAATGTTGGTAGACATAATTTTATGTTAAAATATTAGATGTTAATTTTGTACTTCAACTGTTTAAGTTAAACAACACTTCACTGGAAGACTGTTAAGTTTCACTCAGAGGTGGTCCTACACTGTTTGGTGCCCTGGACAAACAACCCCTCCAGCACTAACTATTCCAGTTCTTGGCAATCATCCCAAAGGCGCTTCACACAGCCACATGGGGGGTGGGGGGGCAGGGCCAGCTCTGACGACATGCCACCTTGGGCGGCTGCCCATACCGCCCATATCAGAAACTACCACTGCTATCACTATTAAATCAACAACAAAATCTTACTCTCTTAAATAAAATAAATATTGAAGCATGGGCGGAGGAGCCACCTAGGATTTTTTGCAGGGTTTTTTTTAGGATTATGTTAATTACAGCAATTTTTTCCTTATTTTTCTATAATCTATTCTTTAAAAAATAAAACTATGTTATTCTCATACTAAAGGTAGGTAAGAATATACTACTTGTGGAGGGCTTTGGAGTTTTGGTGCACTGTCGACCCTAAGTTTACAAATGTATCTCCTAATAATTTTATCTATTTGAAACATGGTTTAATATCAGTTTAAACAACTAAAAAACAAATGATTTTAGCTAAATGCTCAGAACCTATAGTATTGAAGTTTTATTATTTTTTACAGTCCACAATAACTTATTGGTTCCCAAGTCACAATAAGACAACAAAGATAAGTTTTGTTGATTTGTTTTGATTGAAATATGTCAACCATTTGGGTGACTATTGACTTCTTGTTAGTAATGCTACACTTACCGCTCTTAAATAAGCATCAACTCCAAACATGTTTTGCCTAAATACAAAACCGGATTTCAGAAAAGTTGGGACACTAAACAAATTGTGAATAAAAACTGAATGCAATGATGTGGAGGTGCCAACATCTAATATTTTATTCGTAAGAGAACATAGATGACAGATCAAAAGTTTAATCTGAGTAAATGTAACATTTTAAAGGAGAAATATGTTGATTCAAAATTGATTGGGTATAAAAAGAGCTTCTCAGAGTGTCAGTGTTTCTCTGAAGCCAAGATGGTAAGAGGATCACCAATTCCACCATTGTTGCGCAGAAAG